>NC_059659.1:9433178-9615678 GCF_020424385.1 Procambarus clarkii | reverse complement strand
GATCAGCCCAAGCTTCGTCTTGAGGCAAAGCTCAACGTCTTAAGCCATATTGATGCTCTGTCCACAGAGCATTCTCTCTCTCAAATTATATACACTGATGGTTCCCTACACCGCACCACGGGTGCAGCTGGAAGTGCAGTTGTCCTGACAATGGGCGATGGCCTATACTTTGAGTGGGGAGTCCGTATAAACAACTGGGCCTCTACCCTTCAGACTGAACTATTTGCCTTGCTCCTTGCACTGAAATGTGTACGTCTCCAAACTTGATACATTAATTGTAAGTGACTCCTTATCATCCTTAATTACTCTCAACTCTTTAAGACATAACTGTAACATGCTCGTGTCCGAAGCTAGACACAAATACAACAAAATTATTAAGGATGGCAACAGAGTTCATTTCATGTGGTCTCCATCTCATGTTGGCCTCCGAATGCATGATAGAGCTGATAAGTTAGCCAAAGATTCTGCCTTTAAAGGAGCCGTTGAGTGTAACCTTGGATTGTCAATGAGCAATCTGAGAGCAGCAGTACACCGAGAACTTCAACAAGATCTTGCAGATCTGAGGCAAAGTGAAATTGACACCAGTAATTCCATCTATCATCATACTCTCATGCAAGAGGAGCCACACATCTATGGATCATCCAATAAAATCAGCAGACTTCTAGATGTTACTACTGCTCGGCTTAGACTCGGTTACAAGTATCTCTGGGAATTCTCATTATCTGCTGATGTAGACCTGATCAAATGTAAACTGTGTCAACAAAATTATTCGCACACCCTCCGTCACTATGTGATGGAGTGCGAAAAGATACGTGAATTTAGAGACAATTCTATAACCAATGTTCCAGCGATGTGTCAATATTTCATTCAAAATGATCTGCTACCAGAAATTTTAGCCAAATATCCCCAGTTTGCTAACTGTAGGTAGTAACTAAGTGATTGTAACCTATCCACCGCTGCCCACTGGATGGGGGGCGGTGTAACCTATCCACCGCTGCCCACTGGATGGGGGGCGGTGTAACCTATCCACCGCTGCCCACTGGATGGGGGGCGGTGTAACCTATCCACCGCTGCCCACTGGATGGGGGCGGTGTAACCTATCCACCGCTGCCCACTGGATGGTGGGCGTTGTAACCTATCCACCACTGCCCACTGGATGGGGGGCGGTGTGCAGGACAAACATATCAATTGTGACACTAGCTCTCCACATATGTCAGTTGCTTAATTTAGAATCTGTACTTGAGGTCGATCTCGAACCCATTGTTGATGTGACGACTTATATTGAATTTTGTAACTAGCTCATCAAGATTGTAACTTGCTTAGCAGGCCACACACCCCTGGTGTGTGGCCTGCCTCACCCGGACCCCTGGTGTGTGGCCTGCCTCACCCGGACCCATGGTAGGGCCTGCCTCACCCGCACCCCTGGTGTGTGGCCTGCCTCACCTGGACCCCTGGTGTGTGGCCTGCCTCACCAGCACCCCTGGTGTGTGGCCTGCCTCACCCGGACCTGCATGGTAGGGCCTGCCTCACGCACACCCCGGGTGTGTGGCCTGCCTCACCCACACCCCGGGTGTGTGGCCTGCCTCACGCACACCCCGGGTGTGTGGCCTGCCTCACGCACACCTGCCTGGTGTGTGGCCTGCCTCACCAGCACCCCGGGTGTGTGGCCTGCCTCACCCGGGCCCATGGTAGGGCCTGCCTCACCCGCACCCCTGGTGTGTGGCCTGCCTCACGCTGCACCCCGGGTGTGTGGCCTGCCTCACCAGCACCCCTGGTGTGTGGCCTGCCTCACCCGGACCCATGGTAGGGCCTGCCTCACCCGCACCCCTGGTGTGTGGCCTGCCTCACCCGCACCCCTGGTGTGTGGCCTGCCTCACCCACACCCCTGGTGTGTGGCCTGCCTCACGCACACCCCTGGTGTGTGGCCTGCCTCACCCTGGACCCATGGTAGGGCCTGCCTCACCCGCACCCCTGGTGTGTGGCCTGCCTCACCCGCACCCCCGGTGTGTGGCCTGCCTCACCCTGGCCCCGGGTGTGTGGCCTGCCTCACCAGCACCCTGGTGTGTGGCCTGCCTCACCACACCTGCCTGGTGTGTGGCCTGCCTCACCTGGCCCCCCGGTGTGTGGCCTGCCTCACCAACACCCCTGGTGTGTGGCCTGCCTCACCCACACCCCTGGTGTGTGGCCTGCCTCAAACACACCCCTGGTGTGTGGCCTGCCTCACCCGCACCCCTGGTGTGTGGCCTGCCTCACCCGCACCCCTGGTGTGTGGCCTGCCTCACCCGCACCCCTGGTGTGTGGCCTGCCTCACCTGCACCCCTGGTGTGTGGCCTGCCTCACGCTGGCCTGCCTGGTGTGTGGCCTGCCTCACCCACACCCCTGGTGTGTGGCCTGCCTCACCCGCACCCCTGGTGTGTGGCCTGCCTCACCCACACCCCTGGTGTGTGGCCTGCCTCACCCGCACCCCTGGTGTGTGGCATGCCTCACCCAGACCCCTGGTGTGTGGCCTGCCTCACCCACACCCCTGGTGTGTGGCCTGCCTCACCCGCACCCCGGGTGTGTGGCCTGCCTCACGCTGGACCCCTTGTGTGTGGCCTGCCTCACCCCTGCACCCCTGGTGTGTGGCCTGCCTCACCTGGACCCCTGGTGTGTGGCCTGCCTCACTGGACCCCTGGTGTGTGGCCTGCCTCACGCTGGACCCCTGGTGTGTGGCCTGCCTCACCCTCACCTGCCGGGTGTGTGGCCTGCCTCACCCAGACCCCTGGTGTGTGGCCTGCCTCACGCTGGCCCCTGGTGTGTGGCCTGCCTCACCTGCACCCCTGGTGTGTGGCCTGCCTCACCCAGACCCCTGGTGTGTGGCCTGCCTCACCCACACCCCTGGTGTGTGGCCTGCCTCACCTGCACCCCTGGTGTGTGGCTTGCCTCACCTGGACCCCTGGTGTGTGGCCTGCCTCACCCGGACCCCTCATTACCTTATAATTATCTCATTAACATCAGAGGAATTAGCGGGAGTTAGGTACAGAGACTCTGGGTAGTTACCTGTAAGGTAGTCCTTAACGTTAGTGAGGGAGGATGGAATATCACGAGCAAGTGATGTCCCAATGGATGAGAAGAAACTATTGAATTCAATAGAAGTGTCAGAGGCTGAAAGCACACCATTGTCATTGGATAGGAGTATTGGTTTCTTATTCAAGATCTTCTTTGATCCTAATATTTGAGAAATAGTTTTCTTAAACTATTTTCTTTCTCAATAGTTTCATTCTATGTTTTCTTAATGTTGCCCTTAATTTGGTCAAATTTATTTTCATAGTATTCTATTTTGGTTCTACTAAATTCCTAAATGTCTCAATGTCTAAAGCCTCTAAATCCGACAGCTGACAAACACTGCGTAGAAGAATCAGATATGCAGAAGTATACTATAATGTAAAAAACACATTTAATTATACACTCTAATCAGTTGGCCTATCATATTTTTTCTACCACAAACGTGGCCACACATTTACAATGCTAACCAGCATATATACATTTTTTGGCCTATCAGTATTAGGTTTAAAATCCCATGAACACGTTAGTTACAGCTCAACGGCATAGAGAACGTATTGAGAAATAACTGAAGAAAACGAACAGCCATCAGCACACAGGCATGACTTTAATATAGTAGTAGGCATCCCTCAGTCTCAGGAGACTATATGGAGTTGCGCTCTAGTTGTTGCTCTGGAGTGGCTTCTCCAGGGCGCAAAGCCTGGGTAGGTTGATATGGAGGAGAAGCTGTTACCCAGGCAGCAGGTCCCCTCTCTCCACGACATCGTAAGTCTCCAATGGAAAGGCAAACGCCAATACCATTGGTTCCAGCGCCGTCCCAGGAACTATTAGCTCCGGAGTTGACCTCGAAGTTGGTGAGAGAAAACACTGGGACTCCAAACCCGGAGACCGCCGTGGTCGGGGCCGGAGAAGAACCACCCCATCAAGGGCAAGAACGACCCCAGCCTCCTGAAGCAGGGCCTGGGGGGCCGCACGAGCCCCAGGAGGTGGACGGCCCGGCCCCGCACCTTCGGGTTCCTGACAGTGATCGTCACAGCCCTCTTTCACCCGAGGTCGGCCTCCTTCAAGACCAAGCAGAGGGCGCGAGTTATCAAGGGAAAGTGCCAAGCCATTACGACTATATAGCACTTGGAAGGAGTCAGGATAAGGATTTAGGATGGGACGGAGGGAAGGAATGGTGCCCCAACCACTTGTGGACGGTCGGGGATTGAACGCCGACCTGCATGAAGCGAGACCGTCGCTCTACCGTCCACCGCAAGTCCGCCCAGCATAGTAGGAGTTAATAATACTAATACCACAACTATCAGTAGCAATAATGGTTTCCTATTGTTTAGGAAGTGCAGTCTATTGACATAGACTGCACTGGGAAGTGAGATCAGGGTCTCCAGCCTCAGTGTAGCTGCTCTAATGTGATGTTACATTGTACATTGTTCATTGTACACATTTATGTATATACAAGAGTTCTTAATTACATTCTAGTACAGCCGCCAGCACGTGTAGCGTTTTGGGCAGGTTCTTAATCCTAATTTTCCTTAGAATTCGGTTCGCTAAATTGTTTAACAACCAGGTACCCATTCACTGCTGGGTGAACAGAGGCAACAGTTTAGGATTGGCAGCATGCTGAGCGCCTCAACTGTCACCTGGAGGCAGCATACTGAGCGCCTCAACTGTCACCTGGAGGCAGCATACTGAGCACCTCAACTGTCACCTGGAGGCAGCATACTGAGCCCCTCAACTGTCAGCTGGAGGCAGCATGCTGAGCGCCTCAACTGTCACCTGGAGGCAGCATACTGAGCGCCTCAACTGTCACCTGGAGGCAGCATGCTGAGCGCCTCAACTGTCAGCTGGAGGCAGCATGCTGAGCACCTCAACTGTCAGCTGGAGGCAGCATACTGAGCGCCTCAACTGTCACCTGGAGGCAGCATACTGAGCGCCTCAACTGTCACCTGGAGGCAGCATGGTGAGCGCCTCAACTGTCACCTGGAGGCAGCATACTGAGCGCCTCAACTGTCACCTGGAGGCAGCATATTGAGCGCCTCAACTGTCACCTGGAGGCAGCATGCTGAGCGCCTCAACTCTCAGGATAAGTTGATGGCGTTTCCAGGTATTGTTTTTGTTGAGGATTCTCGCTATAGATCAAGAGGATTTGTTTGTTTTTTCTCGTACACTCTATAACTCTTTCCCTTCCTTCAGCTCTTTCTCTTCCTTCAGCTCTTTCGCTTCCTTCATCTCTATCTCTTCCTTCAGCTCTTTCCCTTCCTTCACCTCTATCTCTTCCTTCAGCTCTTTCCCTTCCTTCAGCTCTATCTCTTCCTTCAGCTCTTTCACTTCCTTCAGCTCTATCTCTTCCTTCAGCTCTTTCCCTTCCTTCAGCTCTCTCTCTCCCTTCAGCTCTTTCCCTTCCTTCAGCTCTATCTCTTCCTTCAGCTCTTTCCCTTCCTTCAGCTCTCTCTCTCCCTTCAGCTCTTTCCCTTCCTTCAGCTCTATCTCTTCCTTCAGCTCTTTCCCTTCCTTCAGCTCTCTCTCTCCCCTTCTTTCAATTGGTACCAATCTTGAGGTTATCTTGAGATGATTTCGGGGCTTTAGTGTCCCCGCGGCCCGGTCCTCGACCAGGCCTCCACCCCCAGGAAGCAGCCCGTGACAGCTGACTAACACCCAGGTACCTATTTTACTGCTAGGTAACAGGGGCATAGGGTGAAAGAAACTCTGCCTATTGTTTCTCGCCGGCGCCTGGGATCGACCCCGGGACCGCAGGATCACAAGTCCAGCGTGCTGTCCGCTCGGCCGACCGGCTCCCAATTGTTAAAATACAGCTCAAGAGGTTCGACAAGGGCAGTTGACGGGGTACCAGGAGCTGAACCTCAACCTCCCCACCTCCCTCGTAGCCAGTGACAGGTACCTGATTATGGTAGTTAAGCTTATGGTAGTTAAATAGGTTAGGTTAGGTTAGGTTAGGTTAGGTTAGGTTAAGTTAGGTTAGGTTAGGTTAGGTTAGGTTAGGTTAGGTTAGGTTAGGTTAGGTTAGGTTAGGTTAGGTTAGGTTAGGTTAGGTTAGGTTAGGTTAGGTTAAGTTAGGTTAGGTTAGGTTAGGTTAGGTTAGGTTAAGTTAGGTTAGGTTAGGTTAGGTTAGGTTAGGTTAGGTTAGGTTAGGTTAGGTTAGGTTAGGTTAGGTTAGGTTAGGTTAGGTTAAGGTTAGGTTAGGTTAGGTTAGGTTAGGTTAGGTTAAGTTAGGTTAGGTTAGGTTAGGTTAGGTTAGGTTAGGTTAGGTTAGGTTAGGTTAAGTTAGGTTAGGTTAGGTTAGGTTAGGTTAGGTTAGGTTAGGTTAGGTTAGGTTAGGTTAGGTTAGGTTAAGTTAGGTTAGGTTAGGTTAGGTTAGGTTAGGTTAGGTTAGGTTAGGTTAGGTTAGGTTAGGTTAGGTTAGGTTAGGTTAGGTTAGGTTAAGTTAGGTTAGGTTAGGTTAAGTTAGGTTAGGTTAGGTTAGGTTAGGTTAGGTTAAGGTTAGGTTAGGTTAGGTTAGGTTAAGTTAGGTTAGGTTAGGTTAGGTTAGGTTAGGTTAGGTTAGGTTAGGTTAAGTTAGGTTAGGTTAGGTTAGGTTAGGTTAGGTTAGGTTGGGTTCATTGTCATGTTTTTCATCACGTGTTAATTTTCGTGATTTACACACATATATATAAATTATGTATATTGGGTACCACCTCTGGTGCAATTGTAGGGACCCACAGCCTCGAAGAAGAAAACAAAGAGCATTCGCATCCCAATTCCTTATCCTGACCCCTTCACAGTGTTATATAGTCGTAATGGCTTGCTGCTTTCCTCCTGATAATTCCCTCTCCTACTTCCCCTATTATCTTTTCATTAATTTTATTTATTTCATTGTTACGGTGTTTACAGAGAACACACACACACACACACACACACACACACACACACACACACACACACACACACACACACACACACACACACACACATATATTCCCTTCCTTCAGCTCTATCTCTTCCTTCAGCTCTTTCCCTTCCTTCAGCTCTATCTCTTCCTTCAGCTCTATCTCTTCCTTCAGCTCTTTCCCTTCCTTCAGCTCTCTCTCTCTCTCTCTCTCTCTCTCTCTCTCTATATATATATATATATATATATATATATATATATATATATATATATATATATATACAATCAGTGTTCGAAGACCTCGTCCAGTTCCTCGGGGGTCGGGTGGGTACCCAAGATACAACACACATTACCCCTCTGGACCGCGACACTGAGGCGCTGGAACAGGAAACTGGCCGCTCTTGACTCCTTAGTTGTCCCAATGAGTTCCTCACCCACCTCCTTTAGGAACTTAAGTGCACATTTACCCCAGGTGCCCAGAGTCTCAGAGCCTATCGGCACGAACCTGTAACAACGTTCTAGGTCCCCTGTACTAGTTACTTTTCTGAGTAATATAATAATTAAATAATTAAATAATTAAAAATAATACCAATAACTATATCCTTACAAATCTAAACCCACAGAATCGAAAACTAACATTACAAAAAACGAGATATTTTCTGTAATTACTGCACCTGTCAGAAGCCTCACGCTAACAAGCAGTAATTTGAATAATAGGACTATCAGTCTTTAATGACCAATTAAGTTTCCGAAGATCAATTTATACAGTTAATGAGTCCCATGTGTTTTGCTTGGAGGAATTCAGCATCTTCAGAGACAAGTGGATACAAAATACAAAATACAGCAACGTTGTCCTTGACGGTTGCGTGGGAGAGGTGGCTACTGTATGGAGAGTACAGGTACTCTTGTACTGCTGTATGGAGAGTACAGGTAGTCTTGTACTGCTGTATGGAGAGTACAGGTAGTCTTGTACTGCTGTATGGAGAGTACAGGTACTCTTGTACTGCTGTATGGAGAGTACAGGTAGTCTTGTACTGCTGTATGGAGAGTACAGGTACTCTTGTACTGCTGTATGGAGAGTACAGGTAGTCTTGTACTGCTGTATGGAGAGTACAGGTAGTCTTGTACTACTGTATGGAGAGTACAGGTAGTCTTGTACTGCTGTATGGAGAGTACAGGGTACTCTCCATACAGTAGTACGGTGGTGGTCCGTCACACAGTGGCCATTATCATGTACACAAACACTCAGGTTAATGACTCTCATGTACACAAACACTCAGGTTAATGACTTATGTACACAAACACTCAGGTTAATGACTTATGTACACAAACACTCAGGTTAATGACTTATGTACACAAACACTCAGGTTAATGACTTATGTGCACAAACACTCAGGTTAATGACTTATGTACACAGACACTCAGGTTAATGACTTATGTACACAACACTCAGGTTAATGACTTATATACACAAACACTCAGGTTAATGACTTATATACACAAACACTCAGGTTAATGACTCTTATATACACAAACACTCAGGTTAATGACTTACGTACACAAACACTCAGGTTAATGACTTATATACACAAACACTCAGGTTAATGACTTATATACACAAACACTCAGGTTAATGACTTATATACACAAACACTCAGGTTAATGACTTATATACACAAACACTCAGGTTAATGACTTATGTACACAAACACTCAGGTTAATGACTTACGTACACAAACACTCAGGTTAATGACTTATGTACACAAACACTCAGGTTAATGACTTACGTACACAAACACTCAGGTTAATGACTCATGTACACAAACACTCAGGTTAATGACTCTCATGTACACAAACACTCAGGTAAATGCTGGAATTTTGGCTAACCCAGATTTCCGCCATTTTTTGCCTCCTGTGTTTACCATTATCGTCCAACCTCCCCAAACGCTTCTGGTTATTTCTCGCTGTTCTGCCCACATTTAAGGGCTCTTAAACTTTGTTTTGTTGTCGAACGGAGAAATTCAAGTTGGACTTGGTGCAGTAGAATCAATAGCCCGTGTGTGTGTTTGTATTCCTCCAGGGCCCCGTTGCTCCTAGGTCCTGTCTCCAGCCCTCACAGTCTCGAAAACTTGATAGGGAAGTGAAATTGTGTGTGTTGGCAGCTCTGTGAGTTTCTTGGAGACTATTTTCTAAGGGAGAAAGGGGTGGGGGGGGGGGGGTTATGAGGGAGAGAGAGGTAGAGATTGAAAGTTCAAAATAACTTCCATTGACTTTATTACATTTGTGACCGCGTTTAATGTAAGACATTTGAACATGTCTAAGCATGACTGTATTGTGTCTTAATGTCTTTAAGTTCTCTTGTTATGTCGTTCTTTACGTGTTCTTCTGGGACGATTGTTAGTCACTGATAATCTTATCTTCAGGTTATCTTGAGATGATTTCGGGGCTTTAGTGTCCCCGCGGCCCGGTCCTCGACCAGGCCTCCACCCCCAGGAAGCAGCCCGTGACAGCTGACTAACACCCAGGTACTTATTTACTGCTAGGAAACAGGGACATTCTGGGTGAAAGAAACTTTGACCATTTGTTTCTGCCTCGTGCGGGAATCGAACCCGCGCCACAGAATCACGAGTCCTGCGCGCTATCCACCAGGCTACGAGGCCTCTTTCATGTTATAAAAAAAAATCATAGTGGAAATTTCATATATATATATATATATATATATATATATATATATATATATATATATATATATATATATATATATATATATATATATTATTAAATATGACCGAAAAAGTAAGATTAATAATTCTAACACGAATTTTCTCAATCTTTCGTACATTACGCTTCACTGTTGGAGGTAAATCAAAAATCACTTCTCCAAAATTCATTTTTATTTCTAGTCTGACGCGACACGGGCGCGTTTCGTAAAACTTATTACATTTTCAAAGACTTCACAAATACACAACTGATTAGAACTTACGTATCTCTGCTATTATATCTACATTTGAGTGAGGTGGGAGGGATGATGTGGCATATAGTGACGTGGCATTAACACAAGACAGAACATGAGGGGATATTAATAGGGTATTAAAAGTATCAACACAAGACAGAACAGAAACAATGGGTATTGAATAGAAGTGTTTGTAGAAAGCCTATTGGTCCATATTTCTTGATGCTTCTATATTGGAGCGGAGTCTTGAGGTGGGTAGAATATAGTTGTGCAATAATTGGCTGTTGATTGCTGGTGTTGACTTCTTGATGTGTAGTGCCTCGCAAACGTCAAGCCGCCTGCTATCGCTGTATCTATCGATGATTTCTGTGTTGTTTACTAGGATTTCTCTGGCGATGGTTTGGTTATGGGAAGAGATTATATGTTCCTTAATGGAGCCCTGTTGCTTATGCATCGTTAAACGCCTGGAAATAAGCATGCATAAGCAACAGGGCTCCATTAAGGAACATATAATCTCTTCCCATAACCAAACCATCGCCAGAGAAATCCTAGTAAACAACACAGAAATCATCGATAGATACAGCGATAGCAGGCGGCTTGACGTTTGCGAGGCACTACACATCAAGAAGTCAACACCAGCAATCAACAGCCAATTATTGCACAACTATATTCTACCCACCTCAAGACTCCGCTCCAATATAGAAGCATCAAGAAATATGGACCAATAGGCTTTCTACAAACACTTCTATTCAATACCCATTGTTTCTGTTCTGTCTTGTGTTGATACTTTTAATACCCTATTAATATCCCCTCATGTTCTGTCTTGTGTTAATGCCACGTCACTATATGCCACATCATCCCTCCCACCTCACTCAAATGTAGATATAATAGCAGAGATACGTAAGTTCTAATCAGTTGTGTATTTGTGAAGTCTTTGAAAATGTAATAAGTTTTACGAAACGCGCCCGTGTCGCGTCAGACTAGAAATAAAAATGAATTTTGGAGAAGTGATTTTTGATTTACCTCCAACAGTGAAGCGTAATGTACGAAAGATTGAGAAAATTCGTGTTAGAATTATTAATCTTACTTTTTCGGTCATATTTAATAATATATGTCTACAGGAAAGACTGCTACCAAAATATACTAATATATATATATATATATATATATATATATATATATATATATATATATATATATATATATATATATATATATATATATATATATATATATAACTGCAGGACACCTTAACCACTCGACCATCACGACCAGACAAAAGATGATGGTAGCCGAGGTTAATTCTCCATCATCCCGCCGGCAATCACTTCTGGGGTGTGAGCTCTGGCTACTAGGTACAACATATATATGTTGTACCTAGTAGCCAGAACGTCGTACTCGACTTACTATGCAAGGCCCGATTTGCCTAATAAGCCAAGTTTTCCTGAATTAATATATTTTCTCTAATTTTGTTCTTATGAAATGATAAAGCTACCCATTTCATTATGTATGAGATCAATTTTTTTTTATTGGAATTAAAATTAACGTAGATATATGACCGAACCTAACCAACCCTACCTAACCTAACCTAACCTATCTTTATAGGTTAGGTTAGGTTAGGTAGCCGAAAAAGTTAGGTTAGGTTAGGTAGTCGAAAAAGCATTAGTTCATGAAAACTTGGCTTATTAGGCAAATCGGGCCTTGCATAGTAGGCTGAGAAGTGCGTTCTGGCTACTAGGTACGACATATATATATATATATATATATATATATATATATATATATATATATATATATATATATATATATATATATATATATATATATATATATATATATATATATTGAGTCCCTTCTAGGGGATCTTGCTTCCAAGCTTCGACGGCCATAGGGCTTGGAAACATCGCGGGGAAGAAGAAGGGAGAGAAGTAGACATTCAGGAAGAGAATGTGGATGGAGGATGATGAGGCTGAAAAGTTGAGCGGCCTATCCACCGGGGTCGGCGTCGAGTGCTTTTGTCTTGGTTTAATGATCTAGGTTTTTGTTTGGGGAGGCGGCGTGGTAGGCTGGGTGGGCTAGAGACGGCTAGAGAGGGCTTGAGGTGAGGTGGAGAGGTGTGTAAACTTTGTGTGGAGCGAACCCTATCCTCAGTCCAGGTCTATTCTATCCAGCGGTCGACCCCAAAGACACATTCATCAATTTTATCGTTCTGTTCTTTCATAACAAAACTGTTCTCAAATATTTTTTTTCTTTTTATTGTTAAAACAAAGTAAAACAGCGTACATGCAACCATACAAAACAGTAAAGCATAGAATAACAAGGAACATAGAATGACAACACAAAACAAGTAACACAGAGCAACATAACATAAAAGGGAAACAAAGAACAAAAAAAATATAGGAAAGTACATGAACTACACATAAAAACAGCTAGTCAAAACAGTACAAGCAGTGACCCATAAAGCACAAACATGAGAACAGAAAGGAAACATAAAACAGAAAAACAAATAAGCATACAACAGGAAACAAAAATAAGACTCAGAAAGACATGGTACAAAATAATACAAATCTAGTAACATGCTAGCCTGAAAGGCTACACAAGCATTACTACAAGCCAAGACAGACAGGAAGTCATAACGAACATGCAGGAACCGGCAAACACACACACACACACACACACACAAACAGCCCTAGAAACAACACAAGCAACAGAACACAACACAAAAAAAAAAAAAAAAAAAAAGTGCACCCCGAACAAACACACAAGCACACCGCCCAACAGGGCGAAACTAAACACGGAGACAAGCCAGACAGAACCGCAGACACGGTAACAAATACAGACAGAGCACACAAATAAACACAGGCACTAACGATGCTTGTCTGGAAACTCCTTGGCTGGGAAGTGCAAGCAGTACGCCTCCCAGACCAGCTGGACGTCCTCGGACACTTGTCTACCAGGAGACACACAAAGCCGAGGCATCCAATCAGGCACCCCATAAATAAACCCCTTCAACCTCGGTACTTAAATAGTCGACGAGCACCACGGGCCCTCACGTACCCGGTCGTCCCAAACGAGGTCCAAAACCCGTGACTTAGGGACCACGCTCCCGTCGGTCGCGAGCACAGGGAAGGGGTCCACACTAGGTGGTTTCGCACCAGTATCAGCACTGGGAGGTTCTACGGGCGCCGCACAGGGCTTTGTACCGACCGGCGCACGAGGCTTCTCACGAGACTTCTCACGGGGCTGCACACTTGGGGAACCCGCAGAGGACACAGACGAGTCGGGGCCCCCGCCACCGAGCACAGGAGCAGAGGCACCTCGGTGCACATCCTTCCGTAAGACCACGACGAGGTCCCGTTCGGCAGGAGCAACCTCCCACCGAGGGGAGTCATCAGCAGTAGTTATAGGGGGCGACTCCGAAGGCAGCACAAGAGCCCCCCCCACAGCACCGCCAACCACGACAGGAGGCGTCGGATCAACGTACTCTTCCACCTCCACCCAAGGCACCCCACGAAGGGGTGGGGGACACTCTGGACCCGCTTCGAGCGCTTGGAGACGGGCTGCCGGTCATCAGAGCTATCACCCCCATCATCCTGTAACACAGCAGAACACTCCGATGGACGCGCCTTCAAGGCCCGGCCCCTGAGAACCGCAGCCTCCACGACCAGGGGCACCGGACCACACACCGCAGGAGACTCCATGCCACTAACATCCAAAGGGACAGAAGATGCCACATGTAGGGACGGAGCAGGCACGGGCGGCTGAGACGGAGCGGGCAGGGGCGACAGGGGCAGGGACGTCGGAGGCGGGGAAGCCGGTGGCGGGGGCGGGGCCGTCACAACCCCCACGTCAACATCCACACCACCATCCAACACCGGGGCAGAAACCAGCAGGGAATCAACATCCTGACCATCATGGTGAGACAGGTCCAGGGCCGACAGCGGGGGAAAATCATCCTCCTGGAAAAGGTTTACAGGGGTGATCCGGCGCTCCTCACACCCGGCGGCCAGGTGACCCGGTAGGCCGCACCGGAAACAAGTCCGAGGTTGTCGTGCGTGAAAAACACGAAGAATCGGGAACCCCAACAGCATGATGGAGGACGGCACAGAACCCCGAAGGCGCATGGCGAGAGTGCGGGTCCCACACGGAATCCCCTTCCATCTCCCGGTAGGGACAGCATTCATTCTCACATGTAGAACCCGCCCAAACCGGGCAAAGTACCGACGTAGAAGATCCTCAGGGAATTCAAAAGGCATCCCATGCACATCCACATACGTCGTGGCTCCACAACGGTCGGAGAGGGTTACCGACCCACCATCCCCAGGAAGATCGAATGAGCGCCCATCATAGCGCGTGACGAGATCTTGATAAATCGCCGGAGAGTTGAACTTGACTATCGCTCGCCGGCCGGCGAGCAGCTGCACACCACATACAGACTCCACTGGGACACGTAACATATCAATCATTACCACCTCCACAGCGTGGTACGAAGCAATCCCAGAAAACTCCAGGCCAATGGAGGCCTGCCTGGAGACAGGGGGCACAGGCCCCCCCCCCATGATCGCTGACCGTCACGGCCCCAAGGGCCCCTCAGCAAAAACACGGGACACAAGCCACGTCAGCAGCGACACCAGGTCTTCACTCCTCGCCGAGTCAACAACAACTGCAGCGGCCGGACGGAACAACCGTACCCCACGACAGCTGGAGCAGTATATGTACTACTAAAACAGGAGGATGATTTTTTTTATTTTTTATTTATATATACAAGAGTTGTTACATTGTAAGCGGAGCATTTTGGTCAAGTCCTTAATCCTCTGTTCCCTGGAATACGACCCGCCAAATCGTTTAACAACCAGGTTCCCATTTTACTGTTGGGTGAACAGAGGCAACAGTTTAGGATTGACGCCCAATAATCCAACAATCCTCCACGGACAGAGGGCCAGATTCACGAAGCAGTTACGCAAGCACTTACGAACCTGTACATCTTTTCTCAATCTTTAGCGGCTTTGTTTACAATTATTAAACAGTTAATGAGCTCCGAAGCACCAGGAGGCTGTTTATAACAATAACAACAGTTGATTGGCAAGTTCTCATGCTTGTAAACTGTTTAATAAATGTAACCAAAGCCGTCAAAGATTGAGGAAAGATGTACACGTTCGTAAGTGCTTGCGTAACTGCTTCGTGAATCTGGCCCCCGGTTCGTAAGTACTTGCGAAACTGCTTCGTGAATCTGGCCCCCGGTTCGTAAGTACTTGCGTAACTGCTTCGTGAATCTGACCCCCGGTTCGTAAGTACTTGCGTAACTGCTTCGTGAATCTGACCCCCGGTTCGTAAGTACTTGCGTAACTGCTTCGTGAATATGACCCCAGGTTCGTAAGTACTTGCGTAACTGCTTCGTGAATATGACCCCAGGTTCGTAAGTACTTGCGTAACTGCTTCGTGAATATGACCCCAGGTTCGTAAGTACTTGCGTAACTGCTTCGTGAATCTGACCCCTGGGAGTCTCACCTCTGCCAAGCTACGACAATATTAATATTGCTCTTCCAGACTGATTAATGGCGCCATAGCTCATGTATGTGAACCGTATAGGCTCACATAACTTACAGTAAGTCAAGCAACTCCTGAGACTTGGTTTAATTAGACCTTAAATGGCTTTTCATAGTCCCCCGAAGGAGAGTAGTGGAGGTGGGGTGTGTGTGTCTGATCCTGATGCCGCGTGCTGACCACCACAAGTTACTTGACCGCCAGTAGCCTGGGGTAGGTGGCAGTTAGTACGCAGGCCTTGTACTGGACGGTTGTGTGCGCGTCATAGGACAGTGTGGTGGTGTTATCCTGGCCCCAGATTCACGAAGCAGTTACGCAAGCACTTACGAACGTGTAAATCTTTCCTCAACCTTTGACGGCTTTGGTTACATTTATTAAACAGTTTACAAGCATGAGAACTTGCCAATCAACTGTTGTTATTGTTATAAACAGCCTCCTGGTGCTTCGGAGCTCATTAACTGTTTAATAATTGTAAACAAAGCCGCCAAAAATTGAGAAAAGATGGGCAGGTTCGTAAATGCTTGCGTAACTGTTTCGTGAATCCTGGGGTCAGCCGCAGGGCGCTGAGCATGGAAGAGATGACAGCGGAGATGTGGGCAGTCATAATATTGCAAACGTGCAACCTCTGCCGCGTGCAACCTTTGTTCTTTGTTGCTCCTCTGTATTTCAGGTGTGTAACAGTCATGTATGTAATGGGTGTCTTCGTTATGTAATGTTTCCAATATACTATTCTTTTTTTTTGTAATTTTCCTGTTACATTTTGTAACCCGTTAAAATGGAAAATTTACACGTACTAATTCAGGATTAAAGCAACGGGTGACCTTACCCAGGATGCCACCCACAACAGTTCTCTAATTCCGAAGTCAACTAAGGTATCAGGTGAAAGTAATCTTGCCCAAACGTCTCCGTCTTGTCGAGGAAGCGGGCCTGGGACATCTTGGAGGAGTATCTATGCACAGTGTTCCACGCTGAGACACAGTGTTCCACGCTGAGACACAGTGTTCCACACACTGAGACACAGTGTTCCACACACTGAGACACAGTGTTCCACACACTGAGACACAGTGTTCCACACTGAGACACAGTGTTCCACGCTGAGACACAGTGTTCCACACACTGAGACACACAGTGTTCCACACTGAGACACAGTGTTCCACTCTCTGAGACAGTGTTCCACACTGAGACACAGTGTTCCACACAGAGACACAGTGTTCCACACAGAGACACAGTGTTCCACACTGAGACACAGTGTTCCACACTGAGACACAGTGTTCCACACACTGAGACACAGTGTTCCACACAGAGACACAGTGTTCCACACTGAGACACAGTGTTCCACGCTGAGACACAGTGTTCCACACACTGAGACACAGTGTTCCACACTGAGACACAGTGTTCCACACACTGAGACACAGTGTTCCACACTGAGACACACAGTGTTCCACACAGAGACACAGTGTTCCACACTGAGACACAGTGTTCCACACTGAGACACAGTGTTCCATCAATGTCTAACCTGCCTAGCTCACAGAGGCCATGTTGCTGGCCCGAACCCGATTCAGACTTACCCTACGACTAATGTACCTTGGGATCGTGTTTCTATGGATTTGTTAACGAATTTTGCTGAAACCTCCAGAGGAAATAAACATCTAGTTATGGTAGATAACTTCTCTAGATACTGTGAACTGGTTCCAATTCCAAACAAAACTGCAGAAACTATAGCTAGTGCCTTTCATGATCATATAATTCGCAGGTATGGTCCACCCAGAGTTATACTCTCTGACAACGGCCCGGAATTCAACAATTCTGTTCTGGAACAACTGGCTACATTGTACAACATCAAGAAGTGTAATATAATGCCTTATCAACCGGCTAGCAATGGCCTTGCTGAAAGAACTAACAAGAAGGTCCTTGACGCACTCAGAGTGACAGTCAATCGGGACAGTCACAAATGGGATGAACTTATGCCAATCGTCCGATGTTCGATAAACTCCTCTGTCAACTCCTCCATAGGAGACACACCTCACTTTGTGCTATTTGGGACAGACATGAGATTTCCTAATGCCATCATCTCCGCGCCGCCCGCGCCACTCTACAACTATGACGACTATGTTAAGGTAAAACGGAGAGACACTCAACTGGTGTTCCAGAGGGTCAAGGAACATCTCTCTAAAGCTACTGATGATTTCACACGGTTACAAAATGCTCGTGCTAAACCTACGAGAATAGGACCTGGATCTTTAGTAATGATCCTCAACCAGCGACGAGATGGTCCCATGTACAAACTGACTGAGAAGTTTCTTGGTCCTTACAGAGTTCTTGAGCATATCACAGGTAATAAGTATAAGCTGGAAAACCTAGCCACTGGAGAACAAGTACATGAGCATCTCAACCACATGAAATTAGCCCGTCTGACTGTTGAAGATGACACCCCGACTCCTGTCCCTGACAATGTACTGTGTGACCCTACCACTGTGACACCCACTTCGGTCTCAGACATGCCCAGCGATACTACCCCACCACGTACTCACGCATACAATCTTCGGTCCAGACCTGTTATTTCGACAGTACACTACCAACAGTCTGATGATTCCTCTTCGTGTGACTGTGGTGTTCCAGTCTGTAAGGGACAATGGATGCGTTCTATCTGCTCCCCTCTCCTGCTTGTTCATACATGGCAGTGGGAGACTACGTTCGTGATGGACTAGCACCTGAGAATTCATAGTTTTATGACTAGATTTAAGAGTGATTACAACATTCGTTTCGCACCCCTCGGTTCAATGTATATAGACCCTTCCACCTCGGGTATCTTCGTTCGTAGTTTATTGATCTTGTCGTGTCTCTATACACTATGTAGGTCCTAGTGTTCCTGCCACGTTCATGCTCTCCATATTTTAGTGGAAATGTCGCTTATTCTATGTATTGCCATGTAATATATTGTGCCTACGTTAGTGTCTGCCGTTTATAATCTACTTAACAGGTAACACTGTGGCTGAGCATCATGAATTCTTACGCGCAACTTCTGGTCTGCTGACTACCGCTACCGCCTCTACCTGCAGCCGGACCTCCTGCCTCCAGTTGTGCAGACATTTAGCTACTTAGTCATGATGCTCCATGGATAGCTTAGTTTAAGGATTATATTTAAGCATTGTACTCATTATTCATGCATGTCCGAGACGGTGTTGGACGTCTCAAAAACTTGTTTGTTTACGGCCACTATAGGTAAATCACTGTATATAACGTTAGTTAGGTACACGCCCAAGGGTTTTCAAATTTTTCAAGCAGATCGCCGAGGACGCCGATGATAGCGTGCCGAGCGGTGTTGGACGCCAGTTAGTCGCCCATGGACATACACATAGGGTGACCTAATACCCTCTTAAGCTAAACAACTTAATAAGTATCAACAACGTGTCAGCAGATTTGAATGCAATCTACTCTGCTGCAGACCACAGACCTCAGACACACCCCGGGCATCAGAGCGTCTACACGCGCTTCCTTACACACTCTACAAGCTAGTTCGTGGCCCGTGTAGAAGATAGAAGATATATATATATTTATAATAAAACTAAGAAAAAGCAGTGGACGTTTGGTACTCCAATTCCTGCCCACAACCTAATCATTCTACAACAACTTCGGCCGATGTTACAGTTCCACACTGAGACACAGTGTTCCACACTGAGACACAGTGTTCCACACTGAGACACAGTGTTCCACACACTGAGACACAGTGTTCCACACAGAGACACAGTGTTCCACACTGAGACACAGTGTTCCACGCTGAGACACAGTGTTCCACACACTGAGACACAGTGTTCCACACTGAGACACACAGTGTTCCACACACTGAGACACAGTGTTCCACACACTGAGACACAGTGTTCCACACTGAGACACAGTGTTCCACACACTGAGACACAGTGTTCCACACTGAGACACACAGTGTTCCACACAGAGACACAGTGTTCCACACTGAGACACAGTGTTCCACACTGAGACACAGTGTTCCACACTGAGACACAGTGTTCCACACTGAGACACAGTGTTCCACACTGAGACACAGTGTTCCACACTGAGACACAGTGTTCCACACTGAGACACAGTGTTCCACACACTGAGACACAGTGTTCCACACTGAGACACAGTGTTCCACACACTGAGACACAGTGTTCCACACACTGAGACACAGTGTTCCACACTGAGACACAGTGTTCCACACTGAGACACTGTATTCCACACACTGAGACACAGTGTTCCACACTGAGACACAGTGTTCCACACTGAGACACTGTATTCCACACACTGAGACACAGTGTTCCACACTCTGAGACACAGTGTTCCACACTCTGAGACACAGTGTTCCACACACTGAGACACACAGTGTTCCACACACTGAGACACACAGTGTTCCACACACTGAGACACACAGTGTTCCACACACTGAGACACAGAGTGTTCCACACACTGAGACACATAGTGTTCCACACACTGAGACACAGTGTTCCACACTGAGACACTCACACCAGAACGTAAACAACTTTAATGAAATTCTCTAAACCTGTACATCTTGGAGCGACGACTGACAAGTGTTTAGTGATAACGATAACGTTCCAGAGCTCGCGAAGGTCCCAAGACATATCCACCAAGGATAAAGCTGAAAGAGCTTTATCCTGGAGCTTTATCCACCAAACATATCCACCATGGATAAAGCCACAGGTGAACATCCTGCTACATAACTCATCAATTAATATATCAGGTCTAGAGACAGATGAAAGACTCACCTGTACTGAGCATATGACAGCTGTCGCAGATAAGAGGGGCAAGAAATGTATGTACAGAGGGAGATGAAGGAGTCACAATCACGTGGCTGATGATATGAAGACCAAACCAATGGTACCAAAGACAAAAATAATTCAATTAGAAAGATGTAGAATAACGACGTTTCGGTCCGTTGTGGACCATTTTCAAGACTTGGTAATGGTCAGTGTGCAGAGGGCAGCACATTGACCAAACGCAAAGGTTGTCCAACACACTAAGTCACACATTAGATCAGTGATGGAGGTCTCTCTCTTCTAAATTGGAATTCATGCTCACGTGTGTGTGTACATATTTATATATACTTGCTGTAACCGGCCACGCGTTGTTGTGGATCAGCAGCGCATACACGTTGCTGAGCCACAGCAACCCTTCGCTGTCCCCGGTCCTCCCCACCATCCCCCACTCCCCCGTCCCCTCGTCCTCTCCACCATTTCTCAAGCTCATAGTGAGCTTGCAAGTGAGGAAAGGGAGTAGCAATCGGGAGGTGTTAAGCTGGGGGTTTTAAGTGAGGAAAGGGAGTAGCAATCGGGAGGTGTTACATTACGTCCAACAGATGGCGCTGTTTTTTCAAAACAAAGCAAGTTTTTACCTGTCACAGGTGAGGCATGTATATAGTAGATATATATAAAAATACGCGCATATTCGAATGCAACGTTGTGAACAAATTTCAAAGCAATCGGTAAATAGGTTTCGGAGAGTTCCCTCACATGAAAACTCATATGAAAAACACAGTTTAAAAAAAATATATATTTTTAATTTTCACAGACGTGACATAAAATGCCACGTAATGCCATAAAATGCCACGAAATGAACAGTATGGTAAACAACACAGCTTAATTCCAACGCAATGTCACACAAAATAATTATATAAAAATTAAAATAAATCGAAATCTACGAAAATTCTCTTTATCAATGGAATCGAAAACACTGAAATGGAATTGTAACATATTTAGTATACCGTGTGTTGCCTTAAATGCAACAGATGGCGCTGTTTAAAAGAAAACATATTTTTCGTATCACAGGTGTGGCATCTATGTAGTAGGTACATAAAAACACACGCATATTCGAATGGATCGTTGTGTCACAATTTCAAAGCAATCGGTGAAGAACTGTCAGAGATTACAGAGTGTGTTGTTCTTTCGCCCCACAGATGGCGCTGTTAAAAAAAAACATGTTTTTACCTGTCACAGGTGTGGCATGTATATAGTACGTTTATAAATACACGCACATATTCGAAAGCAACAGTGTGCCAAAATTTTAAGGTAATCAGTAAAGAGGTTTCGGAGATTTCCCTCACATTAAAACTCATATGAAAAACACAGTTTTTCAAAAAAAGCAAGTTTTTACCTGTCATAGAAGTGAAATCTATCAAGTATGTATATAAAAACACGCTCGTATGCAAATGGAACGTTGTGTCAAAATTTCAAAGTAATCGGTGAAGAACTTTCAGAGATTAGTGATTTTGAACAAACGAACATTTACATGTTTATTTATATAGACTAACTGTACCCGGCCACACGTTGCGTTCTGAGAGTTCTATGTGCACAACGCACAGATCTCACTTGGTCTGAACATAACGTGACAGTTTATACCCAGATTTAGGAGAGTGACTTGGTCCTCAGTGAGGGTGATTCCAGCAAGGTTTAGGAAACCATCTCTTGGTCGTGGAATCGCCTTAGATCCTCCATATAATGTTGTTAGTTTCTAACTAAATCTGGGTTTATACCCTAAATCTGGGTATAAACTGTCACGTTATGTCCAGACCGAGTGAGATGGCCCGGAAAGTGGAGTTGGAGATCCTGTTGGACGACATATTCGACCTCGAGACACAAAAGAAGGTCACTACCAAAGACACCTTGCAAGTAGAACTTATTGCAGAAGGCGGAAAGATTCGAGGCTACTACAGAAGCACCATACTGTCCCCCGAGCTCAAAGAGGCAGGTAAGAGCCTTCGTGAAAACAAGGAGATAGTCGTCAGGAGAGGTGACAAGTCGCCAATATATGTCATTCTTAAAAAAAGACGAATATCTGGCGAAAATGAACCTCATATTCTCTGACCAAATTAAATTACAAAGGGTAACGAAGGACACTACAGCCGAATTGAAAACATAGGTAAACAGATTGATCGAAACTGTGAGCGCCAAGAAATCTGGATTCCACCTGCCAAGGATTATTGGGGAATAATCCTTGGCACCTGGGCATGCTTATGGAAATGTCAAGACACACAAGCCTGGAAACCCACTTCGGCCAATCATCAGCCAGATACCCACACCCACGTACAGACTGGCAAAGCGACTCAACGGTTTGCTGACTCCTTATGTCAGCTGTTCTTTCAGCCTGAAGTCTCCAAAGGAATTTGTTGACTTACTGCGGGGAACACGGGCCACAGGGATAAGAGCCTCGTTGGACATAGAATCACTGTTTACCAACGTATCTGTGGATGAAACAATCGGGATGATAGCGGACAGAGTGTATCGTGATCCAGCCTGTACTCCTCTTGACATACCAGAAAACATTCTAAGGAAACTACTCCAAGCTTGTACTAAAGAGGCACCCTTCTTGAGCCCTGATGGGCACATGTATAAGCAAGTAGATGGGTTCATGGGTTCTCCCCTAGGTGTCCTATTTGCGAACTTCTACATGGGCACCATCGAACAGAAGGTCTTAGTCGACATGAACTTGAAACCGGCCATATACTGCAGGTATGTTGACGACATTTTTACACAGGTACCTGATGTCAGACGTCTGCAGGAGCTGAAGGAGGCATTCGAGCGGGATTCTGTGTTGAGTTTCACTTACGAGATGGAGAAGGATGGGAAGCTGCTTTTCTAGATGTAACAGTCACGTAAAGGAGCGGAGGTTTCCACACTGCAGTCTACACTAAGGAAACAAACAGGAATATGCCTTAGTGCCAACAGTGACTGCCCAGACAGGTACAAGAGGAGTGTTGTCAATGCTTACGTCGACCGTGCTCTCAGCCACAGCTCAGGATGGAAGCAAGTCGATGAAGAACTCTGTAGGGTAACGCAGGTTCTAATCAACAACGGCTTCTCCAATGGTTTCGTTGAAGACATCATAAGAAGGAAGGTGAAGCGCCATGCAACCTCTGAAGAGTCAACTAACACAACACCTGAACCCCCTATTAGACTATTTTACAGGAACTTCTTTTCGATAGCTCATAAAACGGAGGAAATGGTCCTGAAAGATATTGTTAATAGGAACGTTATCCCGATATCGACAGTAAAAAGAAACATAAGAAATATTGAGAAAATTTGTGTTAGAATCATTAATCTTACTTTTTCGGTCATATTTAACAACATATGTTTACAAGAAAGACTGCTACCAAAATATACTAATATATATATATAAGTTCTTCACCGATTGCTTTGAAATTTTCACACAACGTTCCATTCTCATTTGAGCGGGTTTGTATATACATACAATATAGATGTCACGTCTGTGACGGTAAAAACATGCTTTTTTGATAAACTGTGTTTTTCGTGTATTTTTCATGTGATGGACAATACCCCCGGACAATACTCCCGGACAATACCCTGGACAATACTCCCGGACAATACCCTGGACAATACTCCCGGATAATACTCCCGGACAATACTCCCGGACAATACTCCCGGACAATACTCCCGGATAATACCCTGGACAATACTCCCGGACAATACCCTGGACAATACCCTGGACAATACTCCCGGACAATACCCTGGACAATACTCCCGGACAATACCCTGGACAATACCCCGGACAATACTCCCGGACAATACCCTGGACAATACTCCCGGACAATACCCTGGACAATACTCCCGGACAATACCCTGGACAATACCCCGGACAATACTCCCGGACAATACCCTGGACAATACTCCCGGACAATACCCTGGACAATACCCCGGACAATACTCCCGGACAATACCCTGGACAATACTCCCGGACAATACCCCGGACAATACTCCCGGACAATACCCTGGACAATACTCCCGGACAATACCCTGGACAATACCCTGGACAATACTCCCGGACAATACCCTGGACAATACGCCCGGACAATACTCCCGGACAATACCCTGGACAATACTCCCGGACAATACCCTGGACAATACCCCGGACAATACTCCCGGACAATACCCTGGACAATACTCCCGGACAATACCCTGGACAATACTCCCGGACAATACTCCCGGACAATACTCCCGGACAATACCCCGGACAATACCCTGGACAATACCCCGGACAATACTCCCGGACAATACTCCCGGACAATACCCTGGACAATACCCCGGACAATACTCCCGGACAATACTCCCGGACAATACCCTGGACAATACTCCCGGACAACACATTCAACACAACAACCCAGCTGATGTTGCCTGTGCATCAACACCACAATTTCATCGATCATTGCATCCAAAATATGTCAAAATATTTCACTTGTTTTGACAAGAGCTTGACAAACAACACACAGCCACCGTAACAACCCAATCACCTCGTTGATGACAGGGTATTTATAGGAAATTATCTGTAAAAAAAAACAAGAAACATACACAGCTGCAGACAAGTACAGAACAAGTCTAGTTCTTGTTTTCACCAACCAAGTAATTAGTAGTGTCAATATATATATATATATATATATATATATAGTATATATATATATATATATATATATATATATATATATATATATATATATATATATATATATATATATATATATATATATATTTATTAAATATGACCGAAAAAGTAAGATTAATAATTCTAACACGAATTTTCTCAATCTTTCGTACATTATGCTTCACTGTTGGAGGTAAATCAAAAATCACTTCTCCAAAATTCATTTTTATTTCTAGTCTGACGCGACACGGGCGCGTTTCGTAAAACTTATTACATTTTCAAAGACTTCACAAATACACAACTGATTAGAACTTGCGTTTCCCTGATTTTATATCTACATTTGAGTGAGGTGGGAAGGGTGATGTGGCATTACATTTGAGTGAGGTGGGAAGGATGATGTGGCATTAGAGGATATTAATGCATTAGGATATTAATGCAGAGGATATTAGTGCAGTATTAGAGGATACTGCAGGTATGTTGACGACATTTTTACACAGGTACCTGATGTCAGACATCTGCAGGAGCTGAAGGAGGCATTTGAGCAGAGTTCCGTGCTGCGTTTCACTTACGAGACGGAAAAGGATGGGAAGCTGCCTTTTCTAGATGTAACAGTCATGGAAAAGGGCGGAGGTTTCCACACTGCAGTCTACACAAAGGAAACAAACATAGGAATGTGCCTAAATGCCAACAGCGACTGCCCTGACAGGTACAAGAGGAGTGTTGTTAACGCATACGTCGACCGTGCTCTCAGCCACAGCTCAGAATGGAAGCAAGTCGACGAAGAACTCTGTAGGGTAAGGCAGGTTCTAGTCAATAACGGCTTCTCCAATGGTTTCATCGAAGACATCATAAGAAGGAAAGTGAAAAGCCATGCAACCTCCGAAGAGACAACTAACACAACACCTATACCCCCTATTAGACTATTTTACAGGAACTTCTTTTCCACAGCTCATAAAACAGAGGAAAGGGTCCTGAAAGATATTGTTAATAGAAACGTTATCCCTACAGACAAAAATCAGAGGATACAACTGACGATTTACTATAAAACCAGAAAAACGGCCAGCCTACTCATGAGAAACTCTCCAGACACGAAACAGAACGCTTTAAAAGAGACTAACGTCGTCTATGCCTTCAAATGCCCACTTGGGGACTGTAAGCTCCAAAAAACCCAGTATATAGGCAAGACAACAACATCTCTTTCTAGGCGTTTAACGATGCATAAACAACAGGGCTCCATTAAGGAACATATAATCTCTTCCCATAACCAAACCATCGCCAGAGAAATCCTAGTAAACAACACAGAAATCATCGATAGATACAGCGATAGCAGGCGGCTTGACGTTTGCGAGGCACTACACATCAAGAAGTCAACACCAGCAATCAACAGCCAATTATTGCACAACTATATTCTACCCACCTCAAGACTCCGCTCCAATATAGAAGCATCAAGAAATATGGACCAATAGGCTTTCTACAAACACTTCTATTCAATATCCATTGTTTCGTGTTCTGTCTTGTGTTGATACTTTTAATACCCTATTAATATCCTCTAATGCCACATCATCCTTCCCACCTCACTCAAATGTAATGCCACATCACCCTTCCCACCTCACTCAAATGTAGATATAAAATCAGGGAAACGCAAGTTCTAATCAGTTGTGTATTTGTGAAGTCTTTGAAAATGTAATAAGTTTTACGAAACGCGCCCGTGTCGCGTCAGACTAGAAATAAAAATGAATTTTGGAGAAGTGATTTTTGATTTACCTCCAACAGTGAAGCATAATGTACGAAAGATTGAGAAAATTCGTGTTAGAATTATTAATCTTACTTTTTCGGTCATATTTAATAAAATATGTCTACAGGAAAGACTGCTACCAAAATATACTAATATATATATATATATATATATATATATATATATATATATATATATATATATATATATATATATATATATGTCGTACCTAGTAGCCAGAACGCACTTCTCAGCCTACTATGCAAGGCCCGATTTGCCTAATAAGCCTAGTTTTCATGAATTAATGTTTTTTCGACAACCTAACCTACCTAACCTAACCTAACCTAACGTTTTCGGCTACCTAACCTAACCTAACCTATAAAGATAGGTTAGGTTAGGTTAGGTAGGGTTGGTTAGGTTCGTTCATATATCTACGTTAATTTTAACTCCAATAAAAAAATATTGACCTCATACATAATGAAATGGGTAGCTTTATCATTTCATTCGTAAGTGCTTGTGTAACAGCTTCGTGAATCTGGCCCCAGTATAGTTCGTAAGTGCTTGTGTAACAGCTTCGTGAATCTGGCCCCTGGTTCGTAAGTGCTTGTGTAACTGCTGGTCGTTCGTAATGATTGTGTACTGCTTCGTGAATCTGGACCCTGGTTCGTAAGTGCTTGTGTAACTGCTTCGTGAATCTGGTTCCCTGCTTCGTGAATCTGGCCCATTCGTAAGTGCTTGTGTAACTGCTTCGTGAATCTGGCCCCTGGTTCGTAAGTGCTTGTGTAACTGGTTCGTGAATCTGGCCCCAGGTTCGTAAGTGCTTGTGTAACTGCTTCGTGAATCTGGCCCCTGGTTCGTAAGTGCTTGTGTAACTGCTTCGTGAATCTGGCCCCTGGTTCGTAAGTGCTTGTGTAACTGCTTCGTGAATCTGGCCCCAGGTTCGTAAGTGCTTGTGTAACTGCTTCGTGAATCTGGCCCCAAGTTCGTAAGTGCTTGTGTAACTGCTTCGTGAATCTGGCCCCAAGTTCGTAAGTGCTTGTGTAACTGCTTCGTGAATCTGGCCCCAGGTTCGTAAGTGCTTGTGTAACTGCTTCGTGAATCTGGTCCCTGGTTCGTAAGTGCTTGTGTAACTGCTTCGTGAATCTGGTCCCTGGTTCGTAAGTGCTTGTGTAACAGCTTCGTGAATCTGGCCCCTGGTTCGTAAGTGCTTGTGTAACTGCTTCGTGAATCTGGCCCTTAGTTCGTAAGTGCTTGTGTAACTGCTTCGTGAATCTGGCCCCTGGTTCGTAAGTGCTTGTGTAACTGCTTCGTGAATCTGGTCCCTGGTTCGTAAGTGCTTGTGTAACAGCTTCGTGAATCTGGTCCCTGGTTCGTAAGTGCTTGTGTAACTGCATCGTGAATCTGGTCCCTCCTTCCTTCCCCCCCCCTTCCCCCCCTCCCCCCCCCTCCCCCCAACGTCACCTCATTGGATGGGTCAAAATCCAGTTTTATCTGATGACACACTTGTGAGAGTCCAGCTCTCACAAGTTTGTCATGCTCCACCCATGGAGCATGACATGGTGTCATGCTCCATGACATTCTGGCATGAGCTGGGACCTGCCAGAAGGATTCATCAGCCTGTTATTCCCGCGTCGATAGTACCTACCGGGTTGAAACTTGAAGCCATGAGGCCCCAGACAGTGCACATCCTGGCAAGGACCGTACCATAAGACGGCCTCGGCTCAAGTGCTACTGGCTCAAAATGGCCAAATAGATTCACCATCACTTGGATCAATGTCTAATCTGCCTCGCTCACAGAGGCCATGTTGCTGGCCTGAACCCGATTTAGACTTTCCCTACGACTACTGCACCTTTTGGGACCATGTTTCTGTGGATTTGCTAACGAACTTTGCTGAAACTTCTAAGGGTAATAAACATCTAGCTATGGTAGATAACTTCTCTAGATACTGTGAACTGGTTCCAATTCCAGACAAAACTGCAGAAACTATAGTTAGTGCATTTCAAGATAACATAATTTGCAGGCCTGGTCCACCTAGGGTTATACTCTCTGATAACGGCCCGGAATTCAACAGTTGTGTTCTGGAACAACTGGTTAAACTGTACAACAGCAAAAGGTGCAATATAATGCCTTATCATCCGGCTAGCAATGGCCTTGCTGAAATCTATATAAATAAAAATATAAATGTTCGATTGTTCAAAATCTAATCTCCAAAAGTTCTTCACCAATTGCTTTGAAATTTTGACACAACGTTCCATTCGAATATGCGCGTGTTTTTACATACCTACTATATAGATGCCACACCTGTGACAACTATAACAAAATTTTTAAAAGGGCCATCTGTTGCACGTAAGAGCAACACACACTATACTAAATATGTTACGATTCCATTTCAATGTTTCCGATTGCATTGACAAAATTAATTTTCATAGATTTTTATTTGTTTTCATTTTGATTTAATTATTTTGTGTAACATCGCGTTGGAATTGAGCTGTGTTGTTTACCATACTGTTCATTTTGTGAGTTTAGTTCATTTTTATATTTTTTGTATTATTTTTCATTTCGTTTTTAAGTGTTTTTTTTATATTTAAGAGAAAATCATTTGATGTTCCCAATTTTCTGATGGTAATTCTTTCTTTATTATGCACCCCATACCCATCCCGTGGGAGGTGGTGTAAAGGATTACAGAGGCACATAATGGGTTCAGGAACTGAACCCTCTAGTTCATTTAGCTAAGCAAATAACAATTTTTGACGCTAGTTACAAAATTATCAATGTTGTACACACATGTACACACCCTCATACATACATGTACATATATATATACGTATACATACACATACATATCTAATCACCCACACAAATACACACATCAATAATCTTTGTGCCACACAAAGGTGCCACAAGTGACACAAAGGTGTCACAAGTGACACAAAGGTGTCACAAGTGACACAAAGGTGTCACAAGTGACATTACAAGAGGCTCACAACAGTCACTATACATGGCACTTTAAATCTATAGTGAGTCACACAGTTACTAGTCTTGCTCCACACCCACCCAACTGGGCGGCAGCTTTACAGTCATGTGCTCCACACCCACCCAACTGGGCGGCAGCTTTACAGTCATGTGCTCCACACCCACCCAACTGGGCGGCAGCTTTACAGTCAGGTGCTCCACACCCACCCAACTGGGCGGCAGCTTTACAGTCAGGTGCTCCACACCCACCCAACTGGGCGGCAGCTTTACAGTCAGGTGCATGCATTACCTACAGTAAGCAAATTTTGGATTTGCTTACTGTATGTAATGCCTGCACCTGACTGATGGTAACATCAGATCATTTGGGAAGGCATCGGATGAGAGAGTCGGAATGGTAGGGAGGACGAGGGGACGAGGGAGTGGGGAATGGTAGGGAGGACGAGGGAGTGGGGAATGGTAGGGAGGACGAGGGGACGAGGGAGTGGGGAATGGTAGGGAGGACGAGGGTTAATGTTTGTGATAATGGAACAATTAACACATTAGTATTGCCATTATCTGATGACACAGTTCTGAGAGTCCAGCTCCACCCTAGAGGGCAAGAGTCCACCTTGTGGAACACTACTCTATAGAGTTGCGGAATTAATGTTTAATTATTAATGATCTTACAAAACATAAAAAATACAACAATTACAACAGCTGCGTCACTGCTGCGTCAGTGTTGCGTCACTGCTGCGTCAGTGTTGCGTCACTGCTGCGTCAGTGTTGCGTCACTGCTGCGTCAGTGTTGCGTCACTGCTGCGTCAGTGTTGCGTCACTGCTGCGTCAGTGTTGCGTCACTGCTGCGTCAGTGCTGCGTCAGTGTTGCGTCTTTAACGTTTCAATAAAAAGTTGAAACCTAAATGGAAAATGAGAATTTTTGTGGACACATTTTTATATCTAGCAAATTAAATGCAACTAATCCACTCTTCCACTGTCCATTGACACTTTTTATTCGAATTTAACGCAAAAATAGTTGATCCCAAGATCAAACAAACGTCAATAAATTCTTGGAATATTAAAACACACATTTCGAGTCCAACAAAGTGCAATTCTTGCGTGTTAGGGCACAAGAAGGGGCCTGACGGCTGAGTGGACAGCGATCGAGATTCGTATTCCAATGGTTCTGGGGATCTATCCCCACTGGAGGCGGAAAGAAATAAGATTTTTCCCCCTGATGCACGTGTTCACCTGGCAGTAAATAGGTACCTGGGAGTTAGACAGCTGCTACGGGCTGCTTCCTGGGAGATGTGTAACAAAAAAGGAGGCCTGGTCGAGAACCGGGCCGCGGGGATGCTAAGCCCCGAAATCATCTCAAGATAACCTCAAGGTAAGGACATCCACCTTCAGCATTAAATGCATTAAAAGGTGAATGGTAGTTAAGAAACTACTGTTCATGGTCATTAGGGACACTGAGAGGTCTAACTACCGACCGTTATCTACTTGTAATTACCCTCATTACCTCACACACCTGCCTCACCTCACACACCTGCCTCACCTCACACACCTGCCTCACCTCACACACTGCCTCACCTCACACACCTGCCTCACCTCACACACCAGCCTCACCTCACACACCTGCCTCACCTCACACACCAGCCTCACCTCACACACCTGCCTCACCTCACACACCTGCTTCACCTCACACACCTGCTTGATCTCACACACCTGCTTTACCTCACACACCTGTTTGATCTCACACGCCTGCTTCACCTCACACACCTGCCTTCACCTCACACACCTGCCTTCACCTCACACACCTGCCTCACCTCACACACCTGCCTCACCTCACACACCTGCCTCACCTCACACACCTGCCTCACCTCACACACCTGCCTCACCTCACACACCTGCCTCACCTCACATACCTGCCTCACCTCACACACCTGCCTCACCTCACACACCTGCCTCACCTCACACACCAGCCTCACCTCACACACCTGCCTCACCTCACACGCCTGCCTCACCTCACACATCTTCCTCACCTCACACACCTGCCTCACCTCACACACCTGCCTCACCTCACACACCAGCCTCACCTCACACACCTGCGTCACTTCACACACCTGCCTCACCTCACACACCTGCCTCACCTCACGCGCCTGCCTCACCTCACACACCTGCCTCACCTCACACGCCTGCCTCACCTCACACACCAGCCTCACCTCACACACCTGCCTCACCTCACACACCTGCCTCACCTCACACACCAGCCTCACCTCACACACCTGCCTCACCTCACACGCCAGTCTCACCTCACACACCAGCCTCACCTCACACACGTGCCTCACCTCACACACCAGCCTCACCTCACACACCTGCCTCACCTCACACATCAATTTTCTGGGGTTCCAGGTGTGCCCAGACGGTATCCGGCCTGACCCAGACTCTTGCCTCACCATTGCTGTCATGCCTACTCCAAGGACAGCGAAGGGCGTAGGCAGGTTACTGGGGGCGGCCGGATATTTTCACCGTCACATTGAAGGTTTAACTGGCATTTCAGCACCCTTGACCGACCTGACAAAGATAAAGTTCGTTTGGAAACCGGAACATGACGAAGCATATAGTTAAATGCAGAGCCGACTACTTACGACACCGGTATTGGCCATTCCTGATTTCGATAAAGAGTGGGAGGTACACACTGACGCCAGCGGTATAGCTATTGGCGGGTGTTTAATACAGAGAGATGCGGATAATTTACCCCCATCCGGTGGCCTATTTCAGCAGAAAGGTCATGGGACTTGAAGTTCAGTATTCGGCCACGGATCGGGAGGCGCTGGCAGTAGTAGAGGCAGATATTTCAAGCCATATCTATTTCAGCACCATTTCGTAATTTACACTGACCATCGTGCTTTAACACATATATTTTAAAAAACGCATTAAATGCCCACGAATGGTCTCACGAACTTTCGGCCCACACATTCCAGATATTGTATAAGCCTGGCCCGTCACATGTTGTGCCGGATACGTTAGGCAGGAACATCGCTACGATTAATGTAGACCAGAATACTGAAAATATCCCATCAGGAAAAAATGAGAGAATACCAGATGAGCGAGCCCAGGTGGAAAGAGATTATTGATTATTTGGAAGGGGGTCAATATCCTTCCAAACACCGCAAATTACCAATACATGATTTTGAAATGAAACACAGAGTGTGTTATATTACGTAAATAGTCAAAAAGACAGGGCATTATTACAGCTAGTTACTCCAAACGTGTTGCTTAAGTTCTCAAGTCTCAAGTTCTCCATCGAGACTGCCGTGTGAGCTGTGGGTGGTAACAAGATTCGTGAACTCTTGAACGAGGTCAAGGGTCGAGGAGCAGGTAACTACAGCTGTCACTTGGCACTTGGCTCTGGGACATTCTGTCGTCCTTTAAAAGTCCCGGGAAGGGAAAACAGGAGGACCAAGGGTCTCTACCTCAACGCCTGGAAGAAGCCGGATCGACATCGACTACGCTTCAGTCATCGAACATCATCAAAAAATTTTATAAAAGAACATTGGGGGAATAGTAAAGAAAGTTAAATGTTTTACCTGTTAAATTATATTGAAATAAGGCTCCGTATACCTAGTAAAGTGAATCTGGACACATATTGGTTAAATATTGAAAACTAGAATTAGTCAATATTATTCTGGTAAGTGAAATGTGGAAAAATTCTCATAGATAACTCGGTCATTAATTAAAAGCCTCCTGTGTGACAGAGGATTGCACTAAGCCTAGAACAAAAGGTTGTAGAAAAATATGTTGTGCCATTTCTTTCAGTATATTGAAGACAGGCGGGGCGGACCAAATAGACATTGACACTCTCCAGTTGATAGACTGCAAACATTTACTGCTGAAATTTCAGCTAACACCTATGATTTAGTATATATATATATGTATATATATATATATATATATATATATATATATATATATATATATATATATATATATATATATATATATATATATATATATAATGTCGTACCTAGTAGCCAGAACGCACTTTTCAGCCTACTATGCAAGGCCCGATTTGCCTAATAAGCCAAGTTTTAATGAAATAATTGTTTTTCGACTACCTAATCTACCTAACCTAACCTAACTTTTTCGGCTACCTAACCTAACTTAACCTATAAAGATAGGTTAGGTTAGGTTAGGTAGGGTTTTTTAGGTTCAGTCATATATCTACGTTAATTTTAACTCCAATTAAAAAAATTGACCTCATACATAATGAAATGGGTAGCTTTATCATTTCATAAGAAAAAAATTAGAGAAAATATATTAATTCAGGAAAACTTGGCTTATTAGGCAAATCGGGCCTTGCATAGTCGGCTGAGAAGTGCGTTCTGGCTACTAGGTACGACACACATATATATATATATATATATATATATATATATATATATATATATATATATATATATATATATATATATATATATATATATATATATTGACTTGTGTGCCCTGCTCTAGAGGGCACACGTGGATGGCTCATAAAGAGCCAATGAATGTTGCTAGCTAGATTTGGCGGGTAGATTAGGGATATTGCATTTAGTTATATGAGTCAGGTGTATAATGTTTTGTTGCCAGATGTATTGGATAATTGCTGGGCTCTCAGCTGACAGTCGGGATAAATGCTGAAATTGGTAATTTTTGTATTTATGATTTTTCAACAATCAGCCGAATAATCTGACGATTGTAATTTAATAGATAAGATAGCAAATTTATAGAGGCATAGGATTTATCTATTGTATAAAATAAGGGTTTGGATACTAAACCTCACTTTTTATGATATTAAAAAAAAGGTTTATTAAATGTACTTGAGCAGGGGAGGTTGTAACAAGCTAAACTGGTCCTTAGAAATTGAAATTGAAATTGAAATAAGTTTATTGAGGTAAAATACACACAAAGGGATGAGGTAGCTCAAGCTATTCTCACCCCGTTCAGTACAACGTGTTAATACATACATAGACACACATCACAAACAATAAACATATTACCAAACATTCTGAGAGATAAACATATGTATTTCCTCCTTCACAAGTAGTATGTTATCAGACGTACACACAAATACTTTTATGACCCAGGTCTTAGAAATTATTGATCTCAGATCATTGGGATTAAATTGTACCTCGTGGTTGTACACAAGTTGCAGTGAGAGAGGAGTTTTACCTGACTAGTCGGAGAAAAGGTCACTGGCCACGGATTAAGAGATTAGCAAGTTTAGAAAACCAGAACGCCTGGCTCTCTGGTATTATTAAAACAAGCGATAAATATTTCTATATATACAGTGATTGCAGGATAACCAATCTAGTTTAAGTATGTATGTTAGGTTAACATGACTGTAGAATGAAGATCAAGGTCAAGGAATTATACCAGTCTCTGTGGTGTAGTGGTAAGACACTCGCCTGGCGTTCCGCGAGCGCTATGTCAAGGGTTCGTATCCTGGCCGGGGAGGATTTACTGGGCGCAATTCCTTAACTGTAGCCTCTGTTTAACGCAACAGTAAAATGTGTACTTGGTTGTAACAAGGATTCTTCGCGGCGGGGATCGTATTCCAGGGACCTGCCCGAAACGCTACGCGTACTAGTGGCTCTACAAGAATGTAACAACTCTTGTATATATCTCAAAAAAAAAAAGTTCGTATACTGTTACAGAGAAATTGACGTCAGTTTGAGAGGGCACCAGTTCGCCGGGCGACGTATCTGACCTTCCAGGGGTCAAGGTTAGGCACCCGACGTACCCAACCTCTCATATTATTAATTCATAAAGTATAAATTCAGGCCACTAGTCAATATTGTAACTGGATATAGCCTTTTCCAAGATGCTTATAGTTTGCATATACTATACTTTCCAAGATGCTTATAGTTTGCATATACTATACTTTCCAAGATGCTTATAGTTTGCATATACTATACTTTCCAAGATGCTTATAGTTTGCATATACTATACTTTCCAAGATGCTTATAGTTTGCATATACTATACTTTCCAAGATGTTTATAGTTTGAAACTGATTACCATCAGTTTCAATAAGAATTCAACCATCTGGGTTGGGCAGGAAATAAGATTACCTTGTTCAGGTTAACCCAGCTTGGTAATTAATAGCCAGGCGGAGTAATATTAGATATGCAGACGATGAGTCCCAATAACGTGGCTAAAGTATGTTGACCAGACCACACACTAGAAGGTAAAGGGACGACGACGTTTCGGTCCGTCCTGGACCATTCTCAAGTCGATTTAATATTAGGTAGCCTCAGCCTGGAACACGGGACAGGCTAGCAGTGTGGCGTGGAGCAGCCTGGGGTCACCATCTCAACCCTCAAGCAGCCAGAACAACATCAACTTGGGACTTACAATACTACTGTAAAGTGCTTAAGAGTTGGTACAGTTAATTCTTAATCATTTGCCTCTTAGGAATATTTCAGTTAGGAAGTATTAAGTTAGGGAGTGAGTCCTTTTATTATCATTCGGTAAGCTTTGTTTTAATAAATCTTGTTTAGTATTTATGGTATTTTTGAGTTTTCACATAAATATATATGATTGTCTTTGCTGTGGGCCGCCACGAGTCTGGTTTATTAGACTGAGTCAGTATATATATTACAGGCAAGCCTAGTCTATTTTAATATCAGATATATCACCTTGTTTTCGATTGAGTTCCACACTGAACGTAAAGTCATATCTCCCTTTCCAATTAATTGGGATTAACCACCCCAAGGAATTAATGGTTAATTAATTGGTCCAAACCACAATTAATTAATCGTCACGATCGTGTAGGTTTGGTGGTGGCAGCAAGAGAAGGTCCTTGAGTTTCCTAGGGGCCCAGTACAGGGTTAGTTGTTTGTAGCATCTAAGGCGGTCAATCTTCTAAGATTACGAGGAGCAGGACGGAGGGCTGAGAGTAGAGCTCTGAGGTCTTTAAGATAAGTTGACTAAGGCTGAGTAGAGGACGAAGGAGAGATATTATCCAGAACCCGTTACAACCTCACACACCTGCCTCACCTCACACACCAACCTCACCTCACACACCTGCCTCACCTCACACACCAACCTCACCTCACACACCTGCCTCACCTCACACACCTGCCTCACCTCACACACCTGCCTCACCTCACACACCTGCCTCACCTCACACACCTGCCTCACCTCACACACCAGCCTCACCTCACACACCTCACCCACACCCGCCTCACCCACACCAACCTCACCTCACACACCTGCCTCACCTCACACACCAACCTCACCTCACACACCAGCCTCACCTCACACACCTGCCTCACCTCACACACTTGCCTCACCTCACACACCTGCCTCACCTCACACACCTGCCTCACCTCACACACCAGCCTCACCTCACACACCAGCCTTACCTCACACACCTGCCTCACCTCACACACCTGCCTCACCTCACACACCAACCTCACCTCACACACCTGCCTCACCTCACACACTTGCCTCACCTCACACACTTGCCTCACCTCACACACCTGCCTCACCTCACACACCTGCCTTACCTCACACACCACAAACCAGCACCACACACACCAGCACCACACACACCAGGCACCACACACACCAGGCACCACACACACCAGCACCACACACACCAGCACCACACACACCAGCAGTAGTAGGGAGTAAGACTCACAGGCTCCTTTTTTTTTGGGGGGGCGGAGGACCCCTGTGAGTTGTACGACTCACAGGCTCCTTTTTTTTTTTGGCGAGTGGACCCCTGTGAGTTGTACGACTCACAGGCTCCTTTTTTGTTTTTCTGGAAATTCATGTGTAGCGCTTGGGGGTTTTCAGGTAAATTTTGTCAGTCACAGATTTTAGAAGTAAGGATTTCTTATAAGAAAAATAATTTCCGAGACTTAGAAGTTTGTTAAGGCCTTATGGGAGAAATTCAAATAACGTGTGTAGCACTTTAGGGTTTCCATGAGAACTCTACGGACATATTTTACATGTTTCAACTTACAAAATCGTCTATGTAAGCCTTAGTTATTCATATAAATTTAGAAAATCACCTGTGTAAGTCATGGTTTTCAAGTCTCGTACATCACACCCCCCTCCCTCCCCCCTTACCTCGCAATCTGTCGCGTCACCTTTATTTACTTTGCGCCCAGCCAGCCAGTCGGCTCTTAATCTTATCTTATCTTATCCGTAATATCTGGACCGTCCTCCTCTCTCTCTCTCTCTCTCCTTTCATTCAGTTCAGTTCAACTATTTTCCAACATCGTATGTTTTCTCCTTTTCATTAAGCAAGTCAGTTTTACACAAATAAATCATGTTAGTAAGCAAGTTCTAGCTCACGTTCCCCCCACCTTAGTCCCCTGTCATATAATGAATACTAACATTCCAATCCCTCTAAAATTTAAAAATAATCATATTTCAAACGTAGTTCAATACAGTAATTTAGTTACCAAGCTCCAGCGCTTGTCCTCCGCCTTAGCTCTCTCTCGTATCTTCGTTAGTATCAGTCCAATTTCCCTGAAATTTTCACCCTCTGTATTTCAGGCACCAAAAAAGATCAAAACAGTTACCAAGCTCCAGCGCTTGTCCTCCGCCTTAGCTCTCTCTCGTATCTTCGTTAGTATCAGTCCAATTTCCCTGAAATTTTCACCCTCTGTATTTCAGGCACCATAATAAGATCAAAACAGTTACCAAGCTCCAGCGCTTGTCCTCCGCCTTAGCTCTCTCTCGTATCTTCGTTAGTAACAGTCCAATTTCCCTGAAATTTTCACCCTCTGTATTTCAGGCACCATAAATAAGATCAAAACAGTTACCAAGCTCCAGCGCTTGTCCTCCGCCTTAGCTCTCTCTCGTATCTTCGTTAGTAACAGTCCAATTTCCCTGAAATTTTTACCCTCTGTATTTCAGGCTCCATAAATAAGATCAAAACAGTTATCGAGCTCCAGCGCTTGTCCCCCACCTTAGTTCGTTTATACAAGATCGTTAGTAACAGTCCAATTTCCCTGAAATTTTACCCTCTGTATTTCAGACACCGTAAATAAATCAAGTCAGTTATCGAGCTCCAGCTCTCGCCCCCGCCTTAGTTCTCTCTTCATATCTTTGTAAATAACCCATCAATTTCCCTAAAATAAAAGCAGACATACTTCAAAGTTAGTAAATAAGATCAAGTCAGTTACTGAGCTCCAGCTCTCGTCCCCCACCCTCTTCCACCCTCAGTCTTTGTAAATAAACCATCAATTTCCCCGAAATTTTTTACCCTCTGTATTTCAGACATAGTAAATATGAAGTAACAATTATAAAACTCTAGCTCTTGTCCTTTGTCCAAGCTCACTTTTGTAAATTCATTACTCTCAGTCCAAATCACCCAACTACATTTCAGACATAGTAAATAAAAACCAGTTCAGTTATCAAGTTACAACTCTTGTGCCCCAGCTTAGTTCATTTTGTACAAGTTCTTTATTTCCAACTAAATCATCCTAAGATTTAAGATCACCTTATTTTCTAACGTAGTAAAATTAATCAGGGCATTAACCAAGCTCCATTCCCTCAGCCTTAGATCATCAGACATAAATATTTTCGATCAAGTCCGTCTCCAGCTTAACTCTTACCCTTTCCCTCCTTACCTTCTCATCCCCAACGTACCCAAACCTTCAATAATCGTACTGTATTTGCATATTTTTCTCTATATTCACTGTGTTCTTCGTATTCTCATCCGTGTTCACTCCATGTTCTTCAAATGTTCACAGTCCCATTCAGTTCATATTTTCACAAGTATCTCCATTTTTTCTGTAATCTTTCTCTTAGTCTCATTACTTTCTCTACAAATTCTAGTCATATTTTCTATGTTTTCATGTTCATCACATGTTCTCTTTACAACTTTTATACTCAATATTCATGCTAACTTCCATATTTGTGTTCTTGCAATATTCATGTTCCTCTACAAGTTCATGTTCCTCACAAGATCACTTCGTTTTTTCACCTTCACTTACATGTTTTCTACATTCTTTGTCATATTCTCCATGTTCTTCACAAGTCCATTGTTCATTCTTTGTATTCCCTATTCTCCTTATCATTTTTCATGTTCACTGTATTCATCAACTTTTCTTACATATGTTCTTTGCCATGTTCCCCATATGTTCTCTGGTTTTTCCCCTATCTAACATTCCTTAACTAAAAAAATCTTTCACCAATCAACTAAAACATAGTCACTTTTCGTCTTTCAAGTAAACTTATTATCCAGTCAACTAAAAATAGTCAGAAATAGCCTCGTTCAAACACTGTTCTTAACTAAAACAACCTTTCTCTTAGCTAAAAATTGTCAAAGAAACTTTTTTCAGCACTTTCTTAACAGACGCTATGTTTCATCAAGAAAATTGTCAAAGGAAACTTTCCAAAACTGTTCATAACTAGCTTTTATCCATCGTCAATCAACTAAAAATAATAACTTTCATCATTTCTTACTAAACTTATTCCCCAGTCATCAGAAAATAACCGTGTTCATCATGTTTCATTGTCATTTCATAACTAAATTATCTGCCAATCATCAGAAAAAGTCATGTTCATCATGTTTTGGTTTTTGCTCAACTAAAAGTATTCATCGGTCAACTAAAAATAGTTACTTCAACATGTTTCCTTTGTCATTTCTTAACTGAAATATCACTTCTCTCATCTGAAATAGTCAGGATTAACCTCATTCAACACCGTTCTTAACTAAAACAGCCTTTCGCTTAGCTAAAAATTGTCAAGGAATCTTTTCAGCACTGTTCATAACTAACTTTATCCATCGTCAAGTAAGAAAATATAGTCAAAGATATCTATCATCGTCGTTCTTAACTGACATTTATACTTTGTGGAGCACTAAAATAGTCAAATGTACTTTTTTCAGCACTTTCGTAAAAATTATATGTCGTCAAGTACGAAAAAAATAGTCAAAGGTGCTCTCCGTTACACCAAAGTTACTCTTCGAGAAATCAAAGACACTCTTCAATACATCAAGGACTTACTCAAAGACACCAAAGTTACACTCTAAGACATCCTTCGAGACATCAAAGACTTCCTTAAGACTTCAATGGGACTCTTCCATTCATCAAAGACATTCTCTAAGCCCTCAAAGTTATTCTCAGCACAATCAAAAGTTATTCCGAGACAACAAAGGTATTCTCAGAACAATCAAAAGTTATTCCAAGACAACAAAAGTCATTCTCAGAGCTATCAAAATTATTCTCGGAGTCATCAAAAGGTATTCTCTAACTCACTTTTGGTCATTAAAGTTAATTTCTATGTTATAAAAGTTTGTCTCAGAGACATCTAAAGTTAATCTTAGAGTTATCAAATGTAATCTCTAACTCTCTTTTGTTCATCAAAGTTGATCTCAGAGTTAGCAAAGGTAATCTCTAACTCACTCTCGTTCATCAAAGTTGTTTCAAAGACATCAAAGTTATTCAAAGAGCTAACAAAAGTTATTCTCAGAGTCACCTTCGTTCTTCAGAGAAACTTTCCAAAACATCTTTATTCATCAAAGTTATTCTCAGAGGCATAAAAGTCATTCTCAGAGCTATCAAACTTGTTCTCAAAGTCATCAAACTTATTCACAGAGTCATCAAAGTTAATCTAAGACATCATTTTTCATCAAAGATATTCTCTCTAAACCATCAATGTTCTTCTCTAAGACATAAAAGTTATTCTCAGTCACCTTCGTTCGTCAGAGAAACTTTCAAAACATCTTTGTTCATCAAACTTGTTTTCAAAGTCATCAAAAGTTAATCTAAGACATCTTCTTTCATCAAAGTTATTTTCAGACATCTAAAGTTATCTCAGAGCTATCAAACTTGTTCTCAGAGTCATCAAATGTTATTCTCGAAGTCATCAAAGTTATTTTCAGAGACATCTAAAGTTAATTTCTATGTTATAAAGTTATTCTCAAGAGACATCTAAAGTTAATCTTGTCATCAAAGTTATTTTCAGAGACATCTAAAGTTAATTTCTATGTTATAAAGTTATTCTCAGAGACATCTAAAGTTAATCTTGGTCATCAAAGTTGTTCTCTATAAAGAGACTAACGTCGTCTATGCCTTCAAATGCCCACTTGGGGACTGTAAGCTCCAAAAAACCCAGTATATAGGCAAGACAACAACATCTCTTTCTAGGCGTTTAACGATGCATAAACAACAGGGCTCCATTAAGGAACATATAATCTCTTCCCATAACCCAACCATCGCCAGAGACATCCTAGTAACAAACACAGAAATCATCGATAGATACAGCGATAGTCAGGCGGCTTGACGTTTGCGAGCACTACACATCAAGAATTCAACACCAGCAATCAACAGCCAATTATTGCACAACTATATTCTACCCACCTCAAGACTCCGCTCCAATATAGAAGCATCAAGAAATATGGACCAATAGGCTTTCTACAAACACTTCTATTCAATATCCATTGTTTTGTGTTCTGTCTTGTGTTGATACTTTTAATACCCTATTAATTTCCTCTAATGCCACATCATCCTTCCCACCCTCACTCAAATGTAATGCCACATCACCCTTCCCACCTCACTCAAATGTAGATATAAAATCAGGGAAACGCAAGTTCTAATCAGTTGTGTATTTGTGAAGTCTTTGAAAATGTAATAAGTTTTACGAAACGCGCCCGTGTCGCGTCAGACTAGAATAAAAATGAATTTTGGAGAAGTGATTTTTGATTTACCTCCAACAGTGAAGCATAATGTACGAAAGATTGAGAAAATTCGTGTTAGAATTATTATCTTACTTTTTCGGTCATATTTAATAAAATATGTCTACAGGAAGACTGCTACCAAAAATACTAATATATATATATATTATATATATATATATATATATATATAATATATATATATATATATATATATATAATATATATATATTACAACAGGTACAGAACCTGATAAATTGCCGTTCTAAAGGCTAGTTTCTCTGTGTCGAAAACGGCCGCTATGTATGTGTCGTGTTCAGTGTTTGCTGAAGTATTAGACTCCATTAAGCGTATGAGCAGGTGTGTGTGTGTGTGTATGTGTGTGTGTATGTGTGTGTGTGTATGTGTGTGTGTGGTGGGTGTGTGTGTGTGTGTGGGTGTATGTTTAGGAATTTCAGAGAATTATGACGTATTTAAACACGCTTCTTAGTGAATATGTCTGTGTATGGACATACATTTATATACGTTAGTGCAGTATAGTGTTCTAGAGTGTATGTTTTGGGCTCTTGCTTTGCTTAAACGAGCAAATTACAGACCTGGCATCAGCGTTGAGGGCTTGAGGAGGAACCATCGTAAGTGCTTGCATAACTGCTTCGTGAATCTGGCCCCAAGTTCGTAAGTGCTTGCATAACTGCTTCGTGAATCTGGCCCCATGTTCGTAAGTGCTTGCATAACTGCTTCGTGAATCTGGCCCCAGGTTCGTAAGTGCTTGCGTAACTGCTTCGTGAATCTGGCCCCAGGTTCGTAAGTGCTTGTGTAACTGCTTCGTGTATCTGGCCCCAGGTTCGTAAGTGCTTGTGTAACTGCTTCGTGTATCTGGCCCCAGGTTCGTAAGTGCTTGCGTAACTGCTTCGTGAATCTGGCCCCAGGTTCGTAAGTGCTTGTGTAACTGCTTCGTGAATCTGGCCCCAGGTTCGTAAGTGCTTGTGTAACTGCTTCGTGAATCTGGCCCCATGTTCGTAAGTGCTTGCGTAACTGCTTCGTGAATCTGGCCCCAAGTTCGTAAGTGCTTGTGTAACTGCTTCGTGAATCTGGCCCCAAGTTCGTAAGTGCTTGTGTAACTGCTTCGTGAATCTGGCCCCAAGTTCGTAAGTGCTTGTGTAACTGCTTCGTGAATCTAGTCCCCCCTGGAGAGGTCTGAAGCAGCTGCTGGTGTTGGCATATATATATATCCGATCATTATGTAAATCCTAATCTCCCGATTAATCCTAAATCCTAAGTTCATCTATCCCGGGACAAACACGACTGTTGCAACATTCGCAACATACACAACAAAGATTTAAGTGTTGTATATTTTCGTGGTGTGCTTTAATAAGTGCATGAATAATGGATTTGAACTTGGCAATCTATTTGCACACTGGGATTTTCGTAGTTAATAGTTTGTGTATTACTGTTTTTTTGGTAAGCTTGATAACGTTCATATCAAGTTCGTTCATATCTTGTTCGACGTGTTGCAATTTTGTCTCATAATAGGAACAAATGACCTGACATAAATGTTTATGACAACTATGTTTTTAAATTACTCATAAAAACATCTGTTTGTGGCTATTTGTATATAGTTTAATGTTTAACAGGTGTTTAACAGGTGTGTTCTGACACCTGTCACACTGCTCTAATCACCCTCATGACAGTACTCACAATACACGTCACCCGTGAGTGCTTCTGGGTCGCTTAAAAATACACGAATTAATAAAACTGTACGTTCTAACAAGGTCATTAAACCTCACTTTGTATTGATCGTCTGAACGACCTCCCCCCCCTTCCCCCCCCCCTTCCCCCCCTTCCTTCCCCCCTTCCCCCCCCCTTCCCCCCCCTCCCCCCAACGTCACCTCATTGGATGGGTCAAAATCCAGTTTTAAATTCCTCTTCAAAAAGGTGAACGAACGTCATTTTTATTCGGCGCGTTCTACATGACGTCACTGCTCACGGTCCATGGAGGTCGATATTAATACTTGATGAAGACCACTCAGCTTTGTGGTACAGTGGTGCAGCGGTACAGTGGTGCAGTGGTACAGTGGTGCAGCACTCAGCTTTGTGGTACAGTGGTGCAGCACTCAGCTTTGTGGTACAGTGGTGCAGCGGTACAGTGGTGCAGTGGTACAGTGGTGCAGCACTCAGCTTTGTGGTACAGTGTTGTAATGGTGCTGAGTGTACAGTGGTTACAGTGTGTAATGTGCTGCAGTGGTGCAGTGGTACAGTGTTGTAATGTGCTGCAGTGGTACAGTGGTGCAGTGTTGTAATGTGCTGGAGTGGTACAGTGGTACAGTGTTGTAATGGTGCTGAGTGTACAGGGGTACAGTGTTGTAATAGTGCTGAGTGTACAGTGGTACAGTGTTGTAATGTGCTGCAGTGGTGCAGTGGTACAGTGTTGTAATGGTGCTGAGTGTGCAGTGGTACAGTGTTGTAATGTGCTGAGTGTACAGTGGTACAGTGTGTAATGTGCTGAGTGTACAGTGGTGTAGCGGTTGAGTGGTACAGTGGTACAGTGTTGTAATGTGCTGAGTGTACAGTGGTACAGTGTTGTAATGGTGCTGAGTGTACAGTGGTACAGTGTTGTAATGGTGCTGAGTGTACAGTGGTACAGTGTTGTAATGGTGCGAGTGTACAGTGGTACAGTGTTGTAAGGTGCTGCAGTGGTACAGTGGTACAGTGGTATAGTGGTACAGCGGTACAGTGCTACAACACTCAGCTTTGTGGTACAGTGGTACAGCACTTCTTTTATATATATATATATAATATATAATATATATTATAATGGAATGTTGGTGTGTTCACACAACGTTACATTCACCGGGTTTTTATATACCTACTAATAGATGTCATGTCTGTGATGGGAAACAAACAAGTTAACACAAAAAAAACAGTTTTCATGTGAGGGAAATCTTCGAATTCTCTTTACCGATTACTTTGAAAATTGAGTCAACGTTCCATTTAAATATGCACAAGTTTTTACATACCTAATATAAATAGATGCCACACCTATGACAGGTAAAAACATGCTTTTTTTTTAAAAACAGTGCCATCTGTTGGACATAAAAACAAGACACGCTATACTAAATATGTTACAATTCCATTTCAATGTTTCCGAGTGCACTGATAAATTGAATTTTCATTCATTTTTATTTATTTCCATTTTTATTTAATTTTTTGTGTGACAGTGCGTTGGAATTAAGCTGTGTTGTTTACCATACCGTTCATTTCGTGAGTATAGTTCATTTTTTTTATTTTTTCATTATTTTTATTTTATTTTCTTAACAACTGTCTTCTTATTTTTCAGTGATGTGAACATCAGATCATTTGCTGGTCCCAATTTTCTAATGGGAACATCAGATCATTTGAGAACGTGCATCGCACTAGGGAGTGGGAAATGGTGGGGAGGACAAGGGGACAATGGAGTGGGTAATAATGGGGAAGGACGAGGGACGGGGGAGTGGGTAATAGTTGATAGGACGATAGGGAAAGAGTCGTACGCACATGCGTTGCTGAGCCACAGCAACGCGTTGCCGGGTACAGCTAATATATATATATATATATATATATATATATTATTATATATATATATATATATCCACACCCCAAAAGGATTCGAACCCAGACAGCCAGGAGCACTATGCACCATGCGTACCTGGTTCTTTAACCACTAGACCAGCACGACTCTACAAAAATCTTGGAAGACGTGAGACTATTTATCCAAGACCCAAGAGCGCTCGGTGGTCACCTCGGTCATGCTGATAATATTTTGCCCAAGAAAAATAAACAGTTAATCAACTGTTGGTAAACAGTTTCCGGTTCGAGGTACTTCTTGAAGGAGAACCGGATGACAGGCTGATAGGCTGACAGGCTGACAGGCTGACAGGCTGATAGACTGACAGGCTGATAGACTGACAGGCTGATAGACTGATAGGCTGACAGAGATCTCAGTGGGACAGTTTTCAACATTTATGTGACATTATTATGCGTAGTAAGATAGACTCGTCCAATGATTATCTTGTCTTACATTCTCACGTATTTCTTAAGTCTTAGAAATCTTAGTCTTAAGACAGGAAAAGCTTTCACGGCCGTAGGGAGAGAGAGGGAGAGGAAGAGAGAGATAAAGAAATGTAGAGAGATAAGGGAGACATAAATGAAAACAAAAGAACGAGAAAATAAGAGAAAACTATAAAAGGTAAAGTGACAAGTCTATCTATATGGACAGACAGACAGACTGGCAGACAGTCAGCAAATAAATGATGAATGACAGACAAAAATATGAAAATACTCCTCCTCGTCAGCCCCAATTGTCTAATAAAGCCGACGGTACACCGCTCAACAATTAACTAGGATCATCTATTCCTGTCAGATCTGTTGAACGTTACAAATGATTGTCGGAATGTTTTAAGAATTCTTTTTCATTCACGGTTGTCACGCGTTTTTGTGGAAGAAAAATGAATATAGCTGTGCTAAGATATCAAGCACCCACACACACCAGCATCAACACACCAGGCATCAACACACCAGGCACCAACACACCAGGCACCAACACACCAGGCATCAACACACCAGGCATCAACACCACCAGGCACACAAACACACCAGCACCAACACACCAGCACCAACACACCAGGCACCACACACACCAGGCACCAACACACCAGGCACCAACACACCAGGCATCACACACCCAGGCATCAACACACCCAGCATCAACACACCAGGCACCAACACACCAGGCATCAACACACCAGGCACCAACACACCAGGCATCAACACACCAGGCATCAACACACCAGGCACCAACACACCAGGCATCAACACACCAGGCACCAACACCCCAGGCATCAACACACCAACACACCAGGCATCAACACACACACCAGGCACCAGGCACACCCCCAGGCACCAACACACCAGGCACCAACACACCAGGCATCAACACACCAGGCCCCAACACACCAGGCACCAACACACCAGGCACCAACACACCAGGCATCAACACCACCAGGCATCAACACACCAGGCATCAACACACCAGGCACCACACACCAGCACCAACACACCAGGCACCAACACACCAGGCACCAACACACCAGGCATCACACACACCAGGCACCAACACACCAGGCACCAACACACCAGGCACCACACACCACTGGCACCAACACACCAGGCATCATCACACACACCAGCCCACCACACACCACCAGGCACCAACCAACACACCAGGCACCACACACACCAGGCACCACACACACCAGGCACCACACACACCAGCACCACACACACCAGGCACCACACACACCAGGCACCACACACACCAGGCACCACACACACCAGGCACCACACACACCAGGCACCACACACCAGGCATCAACACACCAGGCACCAACACACCAGGCACCAACACACCAGGCATCAACACACACACCCAACACACCAGGCACCACCACACCAGGCACACAACACACCAGCATCAACACACCAGGCACCAACACACCAGGCACCAACACACCAGGCATCAACACACACCAGGCACCACACACACCAGCACCACACACACCAGGCACACACCAGGCACAACACCAGGCACCAACACACCATCCCAACACACCAGGCACCACACACAGGCACCACACACACCAGGCACCACACACACCAGGCACCACACACACCAGGCACCACACACACCAGGCACCACACACACCAGGCACCACACACACCAGCACCACACACACCAGCACCACACACCACATCAGGCAGCCAGGGCTCACACACCAGGCACCACACACACACCAGGCACCACACACACACCAGGCACCACACACACCAGCACCACACACACACCAGGCACCAACACACACCAGCACCACACACACCAGGCACCACACACACCAGGCACCACACACACCAGCACCACACACACCAGGCACCACACACACCAGGCACCACACACACACCAGCACCAGGCATCACACCAGGCACCCACACTAGGCACCAGGCACCAGGCACACACCAGGCACCAACACACCAGGCACCACACACCAGGCACCAACACACCAGGCATCACCACCATGCACCACACACCAGGCACACACACCAGGCATCAACACACCAGGCACCAACACACCAGGCACACAACACACCAGGCACCAACACACACACCAGGCACCAGGCACACACCAGGCACCAACACACCAGCACCAACACACCCAGGCACCAACACACCAGGCACCAACACACCAGGCACCAACACACCAGGCATCAACACACCAGGCATCAACACACCAGCCACCAACACACCAGGCACCAACACACCAGGCACCAACACACCAGGCACCACACACCAGGCACCAACACACAGGCACCAACACACCAGGCACACACCACACCACACCAGGCACCAACACACCAGGCACCAACACACCAGACATCAACACACCAGGCACCAACACACCAGGCACCAACACACCAGTCACCAACACACCAGGCACCAACACACCAGGCACCAACACACCAGGCACCAACACACCAGGCATCAACACACACCAGGCACACACCACACACCAGGCAGGCACACACACCAGGCACCACACACCCCAGCACCAACACACCAGGCATCAACACACCAGGCACCAACACACCAGGCACCAACACACCAGGCACCAACACACCAGGCACCAACACACCAGGCACCAACACACCAGGCACCAACACCAGGCACCAGGCACCAGGCACACACCAGGCACCACACACCAGGCATCAACACACCAGGCACCAGACACCAGGCACACACCAGGCATCAACACACACACCCAGGCACCAACACACACCAGGCACCAACACACCAGGCACCACACACCAGGCACCAACACACCAGGCACCAACACACCAGGCACCAACACACCAGGCATCAACACACCAGACATCACCCACACCAGGCACCAACACACCAGACACCAACACCCCAGCACCAACACACCAGGCATCAACACACCGGCATCAACACACCAGGCACCAACACACCAGGCATCAACACACCAGGCATCAACACACCAGGCATCAACACACCAGACATCACACACCAGGCACCAACACACCAGGCATCAACACACCAGGCACCAACACACCAGGCACCAACACACCAGGCAGACCACACACACCAGGCCACACACCAGAAGACCACACACCAGGAGACCACACACCAGCACCACCACACACCAGAAGACCACACACCAGAAGACCACACACACCAGAAGACCACACACACCAGAACACCACACACCAGAAGACCACACACACAGAAGACCACACACACCAGAAGACCACACACCAGAAGACCACACACCAGAAGGCATCACACACACCAGAAGACCACACACACCAGAACACCACACACCAGAACACCACACACACCAGAACACCACACACACACCAGAAGACCACACACACCAGAAGACCACACACACAGAAGAAGACCACACACCAGAAGACCACCACACCACACAGAAGACCACACACCCAGAACACCACACACACCAGAAGACCACACACACACACCAGAAGACCACACACACACCAGAGGACCACACACACACCAGAAGACCACACACCAGAAGACCACACACACAGAAGAAGACCACACACCAGAAGACCACACACACCAGAAGACCACACACACAGGCCACACACACACCAGAAGACCACACACACACCAGAAGACACACACCAGAAGACCACACACACACCAGAGGACCACACACCAGAAGACCACACACACACCAGACACACCAGAAGACACACACCAGAGGACCACACACACACCAGAAGACCACACACCAGAAGACACACACCAGAAGACCACACACCAGAAGACACACACACACCAGAGGACCACACACACCAGAAGACCACACACACACCAGAAGACCACACACACACCAGAGGACCACACACACACCAGAAGACCACACACACACCAGAAGACACACACACAGAACCACAACCAGAAGACCACACACACACCAGAAGACCACACACACACCAGAAGACCACACCACACACCACCAGACCACACACACCAGAAGACCACACACACCAGAAGACCACACACACCAGAAGACCACACACACAGAAGAAGACACACACACCAGACACCACCACACACCAGAAGACCACACACCAGAAGACCACACACACACCAGAAGACCACACACACCAGAAGACACACACCACACACACAGAAGACCACACACACCAGAAGACCACACACACAGAAGACCACACACACAGACCACACACACCAGAAGAAGACCACCAGAAGACCACACACACCAGAAGACCACACACACCAGAAGACCACACACACACACCAGAAGACCACACACCAGAAGAAGACCACACACCAGAAGACCACACACACCAGAAGACCAGACACCAGAAGACCACACACACCAGAAGACCACACACCAGAAGACCACACACAGAAGACCACACACACCAGAAGACCACACACACACCAGAAGACCACACACCAGAAGACCACACACACACCAGAGGACCACACACACACCAGAAGACCACACACACTCCAGAAGACCAAACACACACCAGAGGACCACACACACACCAGAAGACCACACACCAGAAGACAACACACACCAGAAGACCACACACAAGAAGGCCACACACACACCAGAGGACCACACACCAGAAGACCACACACACCCAGAAGACCACACACACACCAGAAGACCACACACCAGAAGACCACACACACCAGAAGACCACACACACACCAGAAGACCACACACACACACCAGAAGACCACACACCAGAAGACCACACACACCAGAAGACCACACACACCAGAAGACCACACACACACCAAAAGACCACACACCAGAAGACCACACACCAGAAGACCACACACACACCAGAAGACCACACACCAGAAGACCACACACACACCAGAAGACCACACACACACCAGAAGACCACACACCAGAAGACCACACACCAGAAGACCACACACCAGAAGACCACACACACCAGAAGACCACACACACCAGAAGACCACACACACACACCAGAAGACCACACACCAGAAGAAGACCACACACCAGAAGACCACACACCAGAAGACCACACACCAGAAGACCACACACACACCAGAAGACCACACACACACCAGAAGACCACACACACACCAGAAGACCACACACCAGAAGACCACACACCAGAAGACCACACACCAGAAGACCACACACCAGAAGACCACACACCAGAAGACCACACACCAGAAGACCACACACACCAGAAGACCACACACACCAGAAGACCACACACACACCAGAAGACCACACACACACCAGAAGACCACACACCAGAAGACCACACACACACCAGAAGACCACACACACCAGAAGACCACACACCAGAAGACCACACACCAGAAGACCACACACACGAAGACCACACACACCAGAAGACCACACACACCAGAAGACCACACACACCAGAAGACCACACACACCAGAAGACCACACACCAGAAGACCACACACCAGAAGACCACACACCAGAAGACCACACACCAGAAGACCACACACCAGAAGACCACACACCAGAAGACCACACACCAGAAGACCACACACACACCAGAAGACCACACACACACCAGAAGACCACACACACCAGAAGACCACACACCCAGAAGACCACACACCAGAAGACCACACACCAGAAGACCACACACCAGAAGACCACACACCAGAAGACCACACACACCAGAAGACCACACACCAGAAGACCACACACCAGAAGACCACACACACCAGAAGACCACACACCAGAAGACCACACACACACCAGAAGACACACACACCAGAAGACCACACACACCAGAAGACCACACACACCAGAAGACCACACACACAGAAGACCACACACCAGACACCACACACCAGAAGACCACACACACCAGAAGACCACACACCAGAAGACCACACACACCAGAAGACCACACACCAGAAGACCACACACACACCAGAGAACCACACACACCCAGAAGACCACACACACACATCAAGACCACACACACACCAGAAGACCACACACACACACCAGAAGAAGACCACACACACACCAGAAGACCACACACACCAGAAGACCACACACCAGAACACCACACACCAGAAGACCACACACACCAGAAGACCACACACCAGAAGACCACACACACCAGAAGACCACACACACACCAGAAGACCACACACACACAGAAGACCACACACACCAGAAGACCACACACACACCAGAAGACCACACACACCAGAAGACCACACACACCAGAAGACCACACACACCCAGAAGACCACACACACATAACCACACAGATAAGACCACACACACCATAAGACCACACCACCAGAAGACCACACACACCAGAAAGACCACACACCAGAAGACCACACACACACCAGAAGACCACACACACACCAGAAGACCACACACACACCAGAGACCACACACACAAGACCACACACACCATAATACCACACACCAGAAGACCACACACACACCATAATACCACACACACAATACCACACACACACCATAAGACCACACACACACCAGAAGAACACACCCCCCCCACCATACCACACACACACCATAATAACACACCACACCATCACCACACACACCATCACCACCACAACCATCACCACACAAACCATCACCCACCACACACCAGCACCACACACACCAGGCACCACACACACCAGAAGACCACACACACACCATCATACCACACACCACCAGCACCACACACACCATCATTAGTAGTGAGTAAGACTCACAGGCTCCTTTTTTTTTTGGGGGGGCGGAGGACCCCTGTGAGTTGTACGACTCACAGGCTCCTTTTTTTTTTTGGCGAGTGGACCCCTGTGAGTTGTACGACTCCCAGGCTCCTTTTTTTGTTTTCTTGAATTCATGTGTAGCGCTTGGGGGTTTTTCAGGTAAATTGTTGTCAGTCACAGATTTTAGAAGTAAGGATTTCTTATAAGAAAAATAATTTCCGAGACTTAGAAGTTTGTTAAGGCCTTATGGGAGAAATTCAAATACGTGTGTGTAGCACTTTAGGTTTCCCATGAAACTCTACGGACATATTTTACAATGTTTCAACTTACAAATCGTCTATGTAAGCCTTAGTTATTCATAAAATAAATTTAGAAAATCACCTGTGTAAGTCATGGTTTTCAAGTCTCGTACATCACACCCCCCTCCCTCCCCCCTTACCTCGCAATCTGTCGCGTCACCTTTATTTACTTTGCGCCCAGCCAGCCAGTCGGCTCTTAATCTTATCTTATCTTATCCGTAATATCTGGACCGTCCCCCCTCTCTCTCTCTCTCTCTCTCCCTTTTCATTCAGTTCAGTTCACAACTATTTTCCAACATCGTAGTTTTTCTTCCTCCCTTTTCATTAAGCAAGTCAGTTTTACACAAATAAATCATGTTAGTAAGCAAGTTCTAGCTCACGTTCCCCCACCTTAGTCCCCTGTCATATAATGAATACTAACATTCCAATCCTCTAAAATTTAAAAAATAATCATATTTCAAACGTAGTTCATACAGTAATTTAGTTACCAAGCTCCAGCGCTTGTCCTCCGCCTTAGCTCTCTCTCGTATCTTCGTTAGTATCAGTCCAATTTCCCTGAAATTTTCACCCTCTGTATTTCAGGCACCATAAATAAGATCAAAACAGTTACCAAGCTCCAGCGCTTGTTCCTCCGCCTTAGCTCTCTCTCGTATCTTCGTTAGTATCAGTCCAATTTCCCTGAAATTTTCACTCCTCTGTATTTCAGGCACCATAAAGCAGATCAAAACAGTTACCAAGCTCCAGCGCTTGTCCTCCGCCTTAGCTCTCTCTCGTATCTTCGTTAGTAACAGTCCAATTTCCCTGAAATTTTCACCCTCTGTATTTCAGGCAACCATAAATAAGATCAAAACAGTTACCAAGCTCCAGCGCTTGTCCTCCGCCTTAGCTCTCTCTCGTATCTTCGTTAGTAACAGTCCAATTTCCCTGAAATTTTTACCCTCTGTATTTCAGGCTCCATAAATAAGATCAAAACAGTTTATCGAGCTCCAGCGCTTGTCCCCCACCTTAGTTCGTTTATACAAGATCGTTAGTAACAGTCCAATTTCCCTGAAATTTTTACCCTCTGTATTTCAGACACCGTAAATAAAATCAAGTCAGTTATCGAGCTCCAGCTCTCGCCCCCCCCCTTAGTTCTCCTTCATATCTTTGTAAATAACCCATCAATTTTTTTCCCTCAAATTAAAAGCGACATACTTTCAAAGTTAGTAAATAAGATCAAGTCAGTTACTGAGCTCCAGCTCTCGTCCCCCACCCCTCTTCCCCCACCCTCACGTCTTTGTAAATAAACCATCAATTTCCCCGAAATTTTTTACCCTCTGTATTTCAGACATAGTAAATATGAAGTAAACAATTAAAAACTCTAGCTCTTGTCCTTTGTCCAAGCTCACTTTTGTAAATTCATTACTCTCAGTCCAAATCACCCAACTACATTTTTCAGACATAGTAAATAAAACCCAGTTCAGTTATCAAGTTACAACTCTTGTGCCCCCAGCTTAGTTCATTTTTGTACAAGTTCTTTATTTCCCACTAAATCATCCTAAGATTTAAGATCACCTTATTTTCTAACGTAGTAAAATTAATCAGGGCATTAACCAAGCTCCATTCCCTCAGCCTTAGATATCAGACATAAATATTTTCGATCAAGTCCGTCTCCAGCTTAACTCTTAACCCTTTCCCTCCCTTACCTTCTCATCCCCAACGTACCCAAACCTTCAATAATCGTACTGTATTTTGCATATTTTTTCTCTCTATATTCACTGTGTTCTTCGTATTCTCATCCGTGTTCACTCCATGTTCTTCAAATGTTCACAGTCCCATTCAGTTCATATTTTCACAAGTATCTCCATTTTTTCTGTAATCTTTCTCTTAGTCTCATTACTTTCTCTACAAATTCTAGTCATATTTTCTATGTTTTCATGTTCATCACATGTTTCTCTTTACAACTTTTATACTCAATATTCATGCTAACTTCCATATTTTGTGTGTCTTTGGCAATTCATGTTCCTCTACAAGTTCATGTTCCTCACAAGATCACTTCGTTTTTTTCACCTTCACTTACATGTTTTCTACATTCTTTGTCATATTCTCCATGTTCTTCACAAGTCCATTGTTTCTCTCTTTGTATTCCCTATTCTCCTTATCAATGTTTTCATGTTCACTGTATTCAGCAACTTTTCTTACATATGTTCTTTGGCCATGGTTCCCCATATGTTCTCTGGGTTTTTCCCCTATCTAACATTCCTTTAACTACAAAAATCTTTCACCAATCAACTAAAACATAGTCACTTTCGTCATTTATCAAGTAAACGTATTATCCAGTCAACTAAAAATAGTCAGAAATAGCCTCGTTCAAACACTGTTCTTAACTAAAACACCCTTTCTCTTAGCTAAAAATTGTCAAAGGAAACTTTTTTTCAGCACTTTCTTAACAGACGCTATGTTTCATCAAGAAAAATGTCAAGGAAACTTTCCAAAACTGTTCATAAACTAGCTTTTATCCATCGTCAATCAACTAAAAATAATAACTTTCATCATTTCTTAACTAAACTTATTCCCCAGTCATCAGAAAATAACCGTGTTCATCATGTTTCATTGTCATTTCATAACTAAATTAATCTGCCAATCATCAGAAAAGTCATGTTCATCATGTTTTGGTTTTTTGCTCAACTAAAAGTATTCATCGTCATTAAAAAAAATAGTTACTTCAACATGTTTCCTTTGTCATTTCTTAACTGAAAATATCACTTGTCTCATCTGAAATAGTCAGGATTAACCTCATTCAACACCGTTTCTTAACTAAAACAGCCTTTCGCTTAGCTAAAAATTGTCAAAGGAATCTTTTCAGCACTGTTCATAACTAACTTTATCCATCGTCAAGTAAGAAAATATAGTCAAAGATATCTATCATCGTCGTTCTTAACTGACATTTATACTTTGTGGAGCACTAAAATAGTCAAATGTAACTTTTTCAGCACTTTCGTAAAATTATATGTCGTCAAGTACGAAAAAAATAGTCCAAAGTGCTCCTCCGTTACACCAAAGTTACTCTTCGAGAATCAAAGACACTCTTCAATACATCAAGGACTTACTCCAAGACACCAAAGTTACACTCTAAGACATCCTTCGAGACATCAAAGACTTCCTTAAGACTTCAATGGGACTCTTCCATTCATCAAAGACATTCTCTAAGCCCTCAAATTGTATTCTCAGCACAATCAAAGTTATTCCGAGACAACAAAAGTTATTCTCCAGAACAATCAAAATTTATTCCAAGACAACAAAAGTCATTCTCAGAGCTATCAAAATTATTCTCGGAGTCATCAAAAGGTATTCTCTAACTCACTTTTGGTCATTAAAGTTAATTTCTATGTTATAAAAGTTTTGTCTCAGAGACATCTAAAGTTAATCTTAGAGTTATCAAATGTAATCTCTAACTCTCTTTTGTTCATCAAAGTTGATCTCAGATTTAGCAAAGGTAATCTCTAACTCACTCTCGTTCATCAAAGTTGTTTCAAAGACAATCAAAGTTATTCAAAGAGCTAACAAAAGTTATTCTCATGAGTCACCTTCGTTCTTCAGAGAAACTTTTCCAAAACATCTTTATTCATCAAAGTTATTCTCAGGGCATAAAAGTCATTCTCAGAGCTATCAAACTTGTTCTCAAAGTCATCAAACTTCTTCACAGAGTCATCAAAGTTAATCTAAGACATCATTTTTCAATCAAAGATATTCTCTCTAAACCATCAATTGTTCTTCTCTAAAGACTAAAAGTTATTCTCAGAGTTCACCTTCGTTCGTCAGAGAAACTTTCAAAACTTCTGTGTTCATCAAACTTGTTTTCAAAGGTCATCAAAAGTTAAGCTAAGACATCTTCTTTCTTCACAAAGTTATTTTTCAGAGACATCTAAAGTTATTCTCAGAGCTATCAAACCTTGTTCTCAGAGTCATCAAATGTTATTCTCGAAGTCATCAAAGTTATTTTTCATTCAGAGACATCTTAAGTTAATTTCTATGTTATAAAGTTATTCCTCAGAGACCTCTAAAGTTAATCTTGGTCATCAAATTTCTTTTCAGAGACTCTAAAGTTAATTTTCTATGTTTATAAAGTTATTTCTCAGAGACCTCTAAAGTTATCTTGGTCATCAAGTTGTTCTCTACACATCATGTTGTTCTCCAAGACATCAAATGTTCTCAAAATCATAAAAGTTATTCCCAGAGCTATCAAAGTTAATCTCAGAGTTATCCAAAGATATTCTGTCCACAAAGTTATTCAAGAGACGCAAAGTTGTTTCAAAGACATCAAGTTAATCTCAGAGTTATCCAAGACATTTCTCAAGACATCTAAAGTTATTCTCTAAGACATCAAAGTTGTTTCTAGAGTTATCAAAAGTTATTCTCAGTCATGATATGTTATTCTCTAACTCACTTCCATTCATCAAAGACTACTTCAAAGTTAGTAAATAAGATCAAGTCAGTTACTGAGCTCCAGCTCTCGTCCCCCACCTCTTCCACCCTCAAGTCTTTGTAAATAAACCATCAATTTCCCCGAAATTTTTTACCCTCTGTATTTCAGACATAGTAAATATGAAGTAAACAATTATAAAACTCTAGCTCTTGTCCTTTGTCCAAGCTCACTTTTGTAAATTCATTACTCTCAGTCCAAATCACCCAACTACATTTTCAGACATAGTAAATAAAAACCAGTTCAGTTATCAAGTTACAACTCTTGTGCCCCAGCTTAGTTCATTTTGTACAAGTTCTTTATTTCCAACTAAATCATCCTAAGATTTAAGATCACCTTATTTTCTAACGTAGTAAAATTAATCAGGGCATTAACCAAGCTCCATTCCCTCAGCCTTAGATCATCAGACATAAATATTTTCGATCAAGTCCGTCTCCAGCTTAACTCTTACCCTTTCCCTCCTTACCTTCTCATCCCCAACGTACCCAAACCTTCAATAATCGTACTGTATTTGCATATTTTCTCTATATTCACTGTGTTCTTCGTATTCTCATCCGTGTTCACTCCATGTTCTTCAAATGTTCACAGTCCCATTCAGTTCATATTTTCACAAGTATCTCCATTTTTTCTGTAATCTTTCTCTTAGTCTCATTACTTTCTCTACAAATTCTAGTCATATTTTCTATGTTTTCATGTTCATCACATGTTCTCTTTACAACTTTATACTCAATATTCATGCTAACTTCCATATTTGTGTTCTTTGCAATATTCATGTTCCTCTACAAGTTCATGTTCCTCACAAGATCACTTCGTTTTTTCACCTTCACTTACATGTTTTCTACATTCTTTGTCATATTCTCCATGTTCTTCACAAGTCCATTGTTCATTCTTTGTATTCCCTATTCTCCTTATCATGTTTTCATGTTCACTGTATTCATCAACTTTTCTTACATATGTTCTTTGCCATGTTCCCCATATGTTCTCTGGGTTTTTCCCCTATCTAACATTCCTTAACTAAAAAAATCTTTCACCAATCAACTAAAACATAGTCACTTTCGTCATTTATCAAGTAAACTTATTATCCAGTCAACTAAAAATAGTCAGAAATAGCCTCGTTCAACACTGTTCTTAACTAAAACAACCTTTCTCTTAGCTAAAAATTGTCAAAGGAAACTTTTTTCAGCACTTTCTTAACAGACGCTATGTTTCATCAAGAAAAAAAATGTCAAAGGAAACTTTCCAAAACTGTTCATAACTAGCTTTTATCCATCGTCAATCAACTAAAATTAATAATCTTTCATCATTTCTTAACTAAACTTATTCCCCAGTCATCAGAAAATAACCGTGTTCATCATGTTTCATTGTCATTTCATAACTAAAATTATCTGCCAATCATCAGAAAAAGTCATGTTCATCATGTTTTGGTTTTTGCTCAACTAAAAGTATTCATCGGTCAACTAAAAATAGTTACTTCAACATGTTTCCTTGTCATTTCTTAACTGAAATATCACTTCTCTCATCTGAAATAGTCAGGATTAACCTCATTCAACACCGTTCTTAACTAAAACAGCCTTTCGCTTAGCTAAAAATTGTCAAAGGAATCTTTTCAGCACTGTTCATAACTAACTTTATCCATCGTCAAGTAAGAAAATATAGTCAAAGATATCTATCATCGTCGTTCTTAACTGACATTTATACTTTGTGGAGCACTAAAATAGTCAAATGTAACTTTTTCAGCACTTTCGTAAAAATTATATGTCGTCAAGTACGAAAAAAATAGTCAAAGGTGCTCTCCGTTACACCAAAGTTACTCTTCGAGAAATCAAAGACACTCTTCAATACATCAAGGACTTACTCAAAGACACCAAAGTTACACTCTAAGACATCCTTCGAGACATCAAAGACTTCCTTAAGACTTCAATGGGACTCTTCCATTCATCAAAGACATTCTCTAAGCCCTCAAAGTTATTCTCAGCACAATCAAAAGTTATTCCGAGACAACAAAAAAGTTATTCTCAGAACAATCAAAAGTTATTCCAAGACAACAAAAGTCATTCTCAGAGCTATCAAAATTATTCTCGGAGTCATCAAAAGGTATTCTCTAACTCACTTTTGGTCATTAAAGTTAATTTCTATGTTATAAAAGTTTGTCTCAGAGACATCTAAAGTTAATCTTAGAGTTATCAAATGTAATCTCTAACTCTCTTTTGTTCATCAAAGTTGATCTCAGAGTTAGCAAAGGTAATCTCTAACTCACTCTCGTTCATCAAAGTTGTTTCAAAGACATCAAAGTTATTCAAAGAGCTAACAAAAGTTATTCTCAGAGTCACCTTCGTTCTTCAGAGAAACTTTCCAAAACATCTTTATTCATCAAAGTTATTCTCAGAGGCATAAAAGTCATTCTCAGAGCTATCAAACTTGTTCTCAAAGTCATCAAACTTATTCACAGAGTCATCAAAGTTAATCTAAGACATCATTTTTCATCAAAGATATTCTCTCTAAACCATCAATGTTCTTCTCTAAGACATAAAAGTTATTCTCAGAGTCACCTTCGTTCGTCAGAGAAACTTTCAAAACATCTTTGTTCATCAAACTTGTTTTCAAAGTCATCAAAAGTTAATCTAAGACATCTTCTTTCATCAAAGTTATTTTCAGAGACATCTAAAGTTATTCTCAGAGCTATCAAACTTGTTCTCAGAGTCATCAAATGTTATTCTCGAAGTCATCAAAGTTATTTTCAGAGACATCTAAAGTTAATTTCTATGTTATAAAGTTATTCTCAGAGACATCTAAAGTTAATCTTGGTCATCAAAGTTATTTTCAGAGACATCTAAAGTTAATTTCTATGTTATAAAGTTATTCTCAGAGACATCTAAAGTTAATCTTGGTCATCAAAGTTGTTCTCTAAACATCAATGTTGTTCTCCAAGACATCAAAGATGTTCTCAAAATCATAAAAGTTATTCCCAGAGCTATCAAAGTTAATCTCAGAGTTATCCAAAGATATTCTGTCCACAAAAGTTATTCCAAGAGACGTCAAAGTTGTTTCAAAGACATCAAAGTTAATCTCAGAGTTATCCAAAGACATTCTCAGAGACATCTAAAGTTATTCTCTAAGACATCAAAGTTGTTCTAAGAGTTATCAAAAGTTATTCTCAGTCATGATATGTTATTCTCTAACTCACTTCCATTCATCAAAGACATTCTCTAAGTCCTGAAAGTTATTCTCTAAGACAACAAAGTCTTTCTCAGAGCTACCAAAGATGTTCTCTAAATCATAAAAGTTAATCTTAACTCACCTTCGTTCATTAGAGAAACTTTCCAATCCATATTCGTTGACCAGAGTTATTCTCAGAGTCATCAAAGCGATCTCTAATTCATCTTCGTTCTCCAAAGTTGTTCTCTAAGACACCTTCATTCATCAAAGAAACTCTCCTTCTTCCATCATGTTATTCTTTAAGACATCTTCAGTCTTACAATTTTCTCTCCAAATGTAACTAGTTCAGCTTTTCATACCAAACCTGCATTTCTGTTAAAACATATTTTCTTAGTTGCTTTACCCTAAAACTGTTCTCTGAACTACACTGTTCAAACCTACGTATCCTATCCTCTCCACCCAATGTTACTTAGTTAACGTAACGTTCCTAAACCTAGCTTTACCTATCCTAACATACCTTACCTTACCTTCCCTATCTTACCTAACTTTACCTATCCTAACATAACTTACCTTACCTTCCCTATCTTACCTAACTTTACCTATCCTAACATAACTTACCTTACCTTCCCTATCTTACCTAACTTTACCTATCCTAACTTAACTTACCTAACTTATTCTGCCTAACATAACTTACCTTACCTTCCCTATCTTACCTAACTTTACCTATCCTATCCTAACCTAACTTGTCTTACCTAACTTAATCTTACTTTCCCAAACTGATGTATCCTAACTTATCTAGTCCAACCAGACATGATCTAACTTAAGTATTCCTTCTTGTCTTTGTGTTTCGTCAATCATTGTCTCATATTCATTTACTCATTTCATTAGTTAATTCTCAAATGGGCACTTATGCATATTTGTTAGAGATTGAATATTTAAGCATTTCAAAGAATTTTTGTTATATATGGGCATTTACTCTTTTCAAGGGATAATTTCTCAAATGGACGTTTTTGCATTTCAAGTGTTATTTGTTTAAGATTGGGTATTTAACCATTTCAAAGGATTTTGTTATATATGGGAACTTACTCGTTTCAAGGGCTAATTTCTCAAATGGTCATTTTTGCAGATCAAGTGTATTTGTTTAAGATTGGGTATTTAACCATCTCAAAGGATTTTTGTTATATATGGGAACTTACTCGTTTCAAGGGCTAATTTCTCAAATGGTCATTTTTGCAGATCAAGTGTTATTTGTTTAAGATTGGGTATTTAACCATCTCAAAGGATTTTTGTTATATATGGGAACTTACTCGTTTCAAGGGCTAATTTCTCAAATGGTCATTTTTGCAGATCAAGTGTTATTTGTTTAAGATTGGGTATTTAACCATCTCAAAGGATTTTTGTTATATATGGGAACTTACTCGTTTCAAGGGCTAATTTCTCAAATGGTCATTTTTGCAGATCAAGGGTTATTTGTTAAAGTTCATCAAGTTGCCCATAAGTTGTATTATTATGTTTGTTATCATTTATTCTTATTCCCCAACCCCTTAACCTAACCTCTTGTAATCTTAGTGTATTTAGTAGGTTCTATCTTATGTTCTTATTCCCAACCCTTTAACCTAACCTTTCAGATGTAGTTTGTTGAATATATTATCCTTTCCTAACCTTTCAGATGTAGTTTTGTTTCTCCTTTTTGTATATTTTTACCCAAACCCACCATCCCACTTAACCTTCTTTCCTTCTTTACTTTGATTCTCCTACTCCTTCTAACCCTCCTTTTCTATCTCTCTCCCTTATTCTCTCTCTTCCTCCCCCTCTCTCTCCCTCATTTGCTCAAATGCTCTCTGTTTCTCAAATTCAAGTCTTATTGCTCCCATTCTCACACCCTCATTCTCATTCACTTAGTTTTTCTTTTCTCAATCAAGTCTTAGTGCTCCCATGCCCACACTCTCTCTTCTTTGGTCCCATTTTCTTCCGCCCCCTCTCTCTTACTCCTTGCTCTTCCTCCCCCTCTCTCTCCCTCATTTGCTCAAATGCTCTCTTGTTTCTCAAATTCAAGTCTTATTGCTCCCATTCTCACACCCTCATTCTCATTCACTTAGTTTTTCTTTTTCTCAATTCAAGTCTTAGTGCTCCCATGCCCACACTCTCTCTTCTTTGGTCCCATTTTCTTCCGCCCCCTCTCTCTTACTCCTTGCTCTTCTTTCATGCTCTCACTCCCTTGAGCTCTTGTTTCTCAATTTCAAGTCTTAGTAGATCTGATTCTTTACTATTGTAATTTTATTATTACTATGATAAAGAATGAACTTATATGTGAAAACAAAGTAAAGAAGGAAAGAAGGTTAAGTGGGATGGTGGGTTTGGGTAAAAATATACAAAAAGGAGAAACAAAACTACATCTGAAAGGTTAGGAAAAGGATAATATATTCAACAAACTACATCTGAAAGGTTAGGTTAAAGGGTTGGGGAATAAGAACATAAGATAGAACCTACTAAATACACTAAGATTACAAGAGGTTAGGTTAAGGGGTTGGGGAATAAGAATAAATGATAACAAACATAATAAATACAACTTATGGGCAACTTGATGAACTTTAACAAATAACCCTTGATCTGCAAAAATGACCATTTGAGAAATTAGCCCTTGAAACGAGTAAGTTCCCATATATAACAAAAATCCTTTGAGATGGTTAAATACCCAATCTTAAACAAATAACACTTGATCTGCAAAAATGACCATTTGAGAAATTAGCCCTTGAAACGAGTAAGTCCCATATATAACAAAAATCCTTTGAGATGGTTAAATACCCAATCTTAAACAAATAACACTTGATCTGCAAAAATGACCATTTGAGAAATTAGCCCTTGAAACGAGTAAGTTCCCATATATAACAAAAATCCTTTGAGATGGTTAAATACCCAATCTTAAACAAATAACACTTGATCTGCAAAAATGACCATTTGAGAAATTAGCCCTTGAAACGAGTAAGTTCCCATATATAACAAAAATCCTTTGAGATGGTTAAATACCCAATCTTAAACAAATAACACTTGATCTGCAAAAATGACCATTTGAGAAATTAGCCCTTGAAACGAGTAAGTTCCCATATATAACAAAAATCCTTTGAAATGGTTAAATACCCAATCTTAAACAAATAACACTTGAAATGCAAAAACGTCCATTTGAGAAATTATCCCTTGAAAAGAGTAAATGCCCATATATAACAAAAATTCTTTGAAATGCTTAAATATTCAATCTCTAACAAATATGCATAAGTGCCCATTTGAGAAATTAACTAATGAAATGAGTAAATGAATATGAGACAATGATTGACGAAACACAAAGACAAGAAGGAATACTTAAGTTAGATCATGTCTGGTTGGACTAGATAAGTTAGGATACATCAGTTGGGAAAGTAAGATTAAGTTAGGTAAGACAAGTTAGGTTAGGATAGGATAGGTAAGGTTAGGTAAGATAGGTAAGGTAAGGTAAGTTATGTTAAGCAGAATAAGTTAGGTAAGTTAAGTTAGGATAGGTAAAGTAGGTAAGATAGGGAAGGTAAGGTAAGTTATGTTAGGATAGGTAAAGTTAGGTAAGATAGGGAAGGTAAGGTAAGTTATGTTAGGATAGGTAAAGTTAGGTAAGATAGGGAAGGTAAGGTAAGGTATGTTAGGATAGGTAAAGCTAGGTTTAGGAACGTTACGTTAACTAAGTAACATTGGGTGGAGAGGATAGGTTACGTAGGTTTGAACAGTGTAGTTCAGAGAACAGTTTTAAAGGTAAAATGTCTAAGAAAATATGTTTAACAGAAATGCAGGTTTGATATGAAAAGCTGAACTAGTTACATTTTGGAGAGAAAATTTTATGACTGAAGATGTCTTAAAGAATAACATGATGGAAGAAGGAGAGTTTCTTTGATGAATGAAGGTGTCTTAGAGAACAACTTTGGAGAACGAAGATGAATTAGAGATCGCTTTGATGACTCTGAGAATAACTCTGGTCAACGAATATGGATTGGAAAGTTTCTCTAATGAACGAAGGTGAGTTAAGATTAACTTTTATGATTTAGAGAACATCTTTGGTAGCTCTGAGAAAGACTTTGTTGTCTTAGAGAATAACTTTCAGGACTTAGAGAATGTATTTGATGAATGGAAAACTTTTGATAACTCTTAGAACAACTTTGATGTCTTAGAGAATAACTTTAGATGTCTCTGAGAATGTCTTTGGATAACTCTGAGATTAACTTTGATGTCTTTGAAACAACTTTGACGTCTCTTGGAATAACTTTTGTGGACATGAGAATATCTTTGGATAACTCTGAGATTAACTTTGATAGCTCTGGGAATAACTTTTATGATTTTGAGAACATCTTTGATGTCTTGGAGAACAACATTGATGTTTAGAGAACAACTTTGATGACCAAGATTAACTTTAGATGTCTCTGAGAATAACTTTATAATATAGAAATTAACTTTAGATGTCTCTGAAAATAACTTTGATGACCAAGATTAACTTTAGATGTCTCTGAGAATACTTTGATGACTTCGAGAATAACATTTGATGACTCTGAGAACAAGTTTGATAGCTCTGAGAATAACTTTAGATGTCTCTGAAAATAACTTTGATGAAAGAAGATGTCTTAGATTAACTTTTGATGACTTTGAAAACAAGTTTGATGAACAAAGATGTTTTGAAAGTTTCTCTGACGAACGAAGGTGACTCTGAGAATAACTTTTATGTCTTAGAGAAGAACATTGATGGTTTAGAGAGAATATCTTTGATGAAAAATGATGTCTTAGATTAACTTTGATGACTCTGTGAATAAGTTTGATGACTTTGAGAACAAGTTTGATAGCTCTGAGAATGACTTTTATGCCTCTGAGAATAACTTTGATGAATAAAGATGTTTTGGAAAGTTTCTCTGAAGAACGAAGGTGACTCTGAGAATAACTTTTGTTAGCTCTTTGAATAACTTTGATGTCTTTGAAACAACTTTGATGAACGAGAGTGAGTTAGAGATTACCTTTGCTAACTCTGAGATCAACTTTGATGAACAAAAGAGAGTTAGAGATTACATTTGATAACTCTAAGATTAACTTTAGATGTCTCTGAGACAAACTTTTATAACATAGAAATTAACTTTAATGACCAAAAGTGAGTTAGAGAATACCTTTTGATGACTCCGAGAATAATTTTGATAGCTCTGAGAATGACTTTTGTTGTTGTAACTTTTGATTGAGATAACTTTTGAATAACTTTTGATTCTGAGAATAACTTTGAGGGCTTAGAGAATGTCTTTGATGAATGGAAGAGTCCCATTGAAGTCTTAAGGAAGTCTTTGATGTCTCGAAGGATGTCTTAGAGTGTAACTTTGGTGTCTTTGAGTAAGTCCTTGATGTATTGAAGAGTGTCTTTGATTTCTCGAAGAGTAACTTTGGTGTAACGGAGAGCACCTTTGACTATTTTTCTTACTTAGCGACATATAATTTTAGTTACGAAAGTGTTGAAAAAGTTACATTTGACTATTTTAGTGCTCCACAAAGTATAAATGCCAGTTAAGAACGACGATGATAGATATCTTTGACTATATTTTCTTACTTGACGATGGATAAAGTTAGTTATGAACAGTGCTGAAAAGATTCCTTTGACAATTTTTAGCTAAGCGAAAGGTTGTTTTAGTTAAGAACGGTGTTGAATGAGGTTAATCCTGACTATTTTCAGATGAGAGAAGTGATATTTCAGTTAAGAAATGACAAGGAAACATGATGAAGTAACTATTTTTAGTTGACCGATGATTACTTTTAGTTGAGCAAAAGCCAAAACATGATGAACATGACTTTTTCTGATGATTGGCCGATAATTTTAGTTATGAAATGACAATGAAACATGAAGAACACGGTTATTTTCTGATGACTGGGGAATAAGTTTAGTTAAGAACAGTGCTGGAAAGATTATTTGATTTTTTCTTGATTAGCGACATATAAAAGCTAGTTACGAACAGTTTTGAAAAAGTTTCCTTTGACAATTTTTTAGTGCTTGATGAAACATAGCGTTTGTTAACGAAAGTGCTGAAAAATGAATATGTTTCCTTTGACATGGATTTTTAGCTAAGAAGAAAGGTTATTTTAGTTAAGAACAGTGTTGAACAGAGGCTATTTCTGACTATTTTTAGTTGACTGGATAATAAGTTTAGTTGAGAAATGACGAAAGTGACTATGTTTTAGTTGATTGGCGAAAGATTTTTTTTAGTTAAGGAACGTTAAATAACATGTAAGGGGAAAACCTAGAGAACATATGGGGAACATGGCAAAGAACACATGTAAGAAAAGTTGATGAATACAGTGAACATGCTGGGAATATGAACTTACAGAGAACATGAAAACATGATAAGGAGAATAGGGAATACAAAGAATGAACAATGGACTTGTGAAGAACATGGAGAATATGACAAAGAATGTAGAAAACATGTAAGTGAAGGTGAAAAAACGAAGTGATCTTGTGAGGAACATGAACTTGTAGAGGAACATGAATATTGCAAAGAACACAAAATATGGAAGTTAGCATGAATATTGAGTATAAAAGTTGTAAAGAGAACATGTGATGAACATGAAAACATAGAAAATATGACTAGAATTTGTAGAGAAAGTAATGAGACTAAGAGAAAGATTACAGAAAAAATGGAGATACTTGTGAAAATATGAACTGAATGGGACTGTGAACATTTGAAGAACATGGAGTGAACACGGATGAGAATACGAAGAACACAGTGAATATAGAGAAAATATGCAAATACAGTACGATTATTGAAGGTTTGGGTACGTTGGGGATGAGAAGGTAAGGGAGGGAAAGGGTAAGAGTTAAGCTGGAGACGGACTTGATCGAAAATATTTATGTCTGATGATCTAAGGCTGAGGGAATGGAGCTTGGTTAATGCCCTGATTAATTTTACTACGTTAGAAAATAAGGTGATCTTAAATCTTAGGATGATTTAGTTGGAAATAAAGAACTTGTACAAAATGAACTAAGCTGGGGCACAAGAGTTGTAACTTGATAACTGAACTGGTTTTTATTTACTATGTCTGAAAATGTAGTTGGGTGATTTGGACTGAGAGTAATGAATTTACAAAAGTGAGCTTGGACAAAGGACAAGAGCTAGAGTTTTATAATTGTTTACTTCATATTTACTATGTCTGAAATACAGAGGGTAAAAAATTTCGGGGAAATTGATGGTTTATTTACAAAGACTTGAGGGTGGAAGAGGGTGGGGGACGAGAGCTGGAGCTCAGTAACTGACTTGATCTTATTTACTAACTTTGAAGTATGTCTGCTTTTAATTTTAGGGAAATTGATGGGTTATTTACAAAGATATGAAGGAGAACTAAGGCGGGGGCGAGAGCTGGAGCTCGATAACTGACTTGATTTTATTTACGGTGTCTGAAATACAGAGGGTAAAAATTTCAGGGAAATTGGACTGTTACTAACGATCTTGTATAAACGAACTAAGGTGGGGGACAAGCGCTGGAGCTCGATAACTGTTTTGATCTTATTTATGGAGCCTGAAATACAGAGGGTAAAAATTTCAGGGAAATTGGACTGTTACTAACGAAGATACGAGAGAGAGCTAAGGCGGAGGACAAGCGCTGGAGCTTGGTAACTGTTTTGATCTTATTTATGGTGCCTGAAATACAGAGGGTGAAAATTTCAGGGAAATTGGACTGTTACTAACGAAGATACGAGAGAGAGCTAAGGCGGAGGACAAGCGCTGGAGCTTGGTAACTGTTTTGATCTTATTTATGGTGCCTGAAATACAGAGGGTGAAAATTTCAGGGAAATTGGACTGATACTAACGAAGATACGAGAGAGAGCTAAGGCGGAGGACAAGCGCTGGAGCTTGGTAACTGTTTTGATCTTATTTATGGTGCCTGAAATACAGAGGGTGAAAATTTCAGGGAAATTGGACTGATACTAACGAAGATACGAGAGAGAGCTAAGGCGGAGGACAAGCGCTGGAGCTTGGTAACTAAATTACTGTATTGAACTACGTTTGAAATATGATTATTTTTAAATTTTAGAGGGATTGGAATGTTAGTATTCATTATATGACAGGGGACTAAGGTGGGGGAACGTGAGCTAGAACTTGCTTACTAACATGATTTATTTGTGTAAAACTGACTTGCTTAATGAAAAGGAGAAAACATACGATGTTGGAAAATAGTTGAACTGAACTGAATGAAAGGAGAGAGAGAGAGAGAGAGAGGAGGGACGGTCCAGATATTACGGATAAGATAAGATAAGATTAAGAGCCGACTGGCTGGCTGGGCGCAAAGTAAATAAAGGTGACGCGACAGATTGCGAGGTAAGGGGGGAGGGAGGGGGGTGTGATGTACGAGACTTGAAAACCATGACTTACACAGGTGATTTTCTAAATTTATATGAATAACTAAGGCTTACATAGACGATTTTGTAAGTTGAAACATGTAAAATATGTCCGTAGAGTTCTCATGGAAACCCTAAAGTGCTACACACGTTATTTGAATTTCTCCCATAAGGCCTTAAACACAGCACCAGTACGGTGCACCAGCACCACACAACACACGGTGCACCAGCACCACACAACACAGTACGGTGCACCAGCACCACACAACACAGTACGGTGCACCAGCACCACACAACACAGTACGGTGCACCAGCACCACACAACACAGTACGGTGCACCAGCACCACACAACACAGTACGGTGCACCAGCACCACACAACACAGTACGGTGCACCAGCACCACACAACACAGTACAGCACCAGCACCACACAACACAGTACAGTACGGTGCACCAGCACCACACAACACAGTACGGTGCACCAGCACCACACAACACAGTACGGTGCACCAGCACCACACAACACAGTACGGTGCACCAGCACCACACAACACAGTACGGTGCACCAGCACCACACAACACAGTACGGTGCACCAGCACCACACAACACAGTACGGTGCACCAGCACCACACAACACAGTACGGTGCACCAGCACCACACAACACAGTACGGTGCACCAGCACCACACAACACAGTACGGTGCACCAGCACCACACAACACAGTACGGTGCACCAGCACCACACAACACAGTACGGTGCACCAGCACCACACAACACAGTACGGTGCACCAGCACCACACAACACAGTACGGTGCACCAGCACCACACAACACAGTACGGTGCACCAGCACCACACAACACAGTACGGTGCACCAGCACCACACAACACAGTACGGTGCACCAGCACCACACAACACAGTACGGTGCACCAGCACCACACAACACAGTACGGTGCACCAGCACCACACAACACAGTACGGTGCACCAGCACCACACAACACAGTACGGTGCACCAGCACCACACAACACAGTACGGTGCACCAGCACCACACAACACAGTACAGTCAGTACGGTGCACCAGCACCACACAACACAGTACGGTGCACCAGCACCACACAACACAGTACGGTGCACCAGCACAGCACCACACACACAGTACGGTGCACCAGCACCACACAACACAGTACGGTGCACCAGCACCACACAGTACACACAGTACGGTGCACCAGCACCACACAACACAGTACGGTGCACCAGCACCACACAACACAGTACACCAGCACCAGCACCACACACCAGCACACACAACAGTACGGTGCACCAGCACCACACACACAGTACGGTGCACCAGCACACACAACACAGTACGGTGCACCAGCACCACACAACACAGTACCAGGTGCACCAGTACACCAGCACCACACAGTACGGTGCACCAGCACCACAACACAACACAGTACGGTGCACCAGCACCACACACACAGTACGGTGCACCAGCACCACACAACACAGTACGGTGCACCAGCACCACACAACACAGTACGGTGCACCAGCACCACACAACACAGTACGGTGCACCACACCACACCAGTACGGTGCACCAGCACACACAGTACACAGTACGGTGCACCAGCACCACACAACACAGTACGGTGCACCAGCACCACACAACACAGTACGGTGCACCAGCACCACACAACACAGTACGGTGCACCAGCACCACCACACAACACAGTACGGTGCACCAGCACCACACAACACAGTACGGTGCACCAGCACCACACAACACAGTACGGTGCACCAGCACCACACAACACAGTACGGTGCACCAGCACCACACAACACAGTACGGTGCACCAGCACCACACAGTACGGTGCACAGTACACAACACAGTACGGTGCACCAGCACCACACAACACAGTACGGTGCACCAGCACCACACAACACAGTACGGTGCACCAGCACCACACAGTACGGTGCACAGCACCACACAACACAGTACGGTGCACCAGCACCACACAACACAGTACGGTGCACCAGCACCACACAACACACCACACAACACAGTACGGTGCACCAGCACCACACAACACAGTACGGTGCACCAGCACCACACAACACAGTACGGTGCACCAGCACCACACAACACAGTACGGTGCACCAGCACCACACAACACAGTACGGTGCACCAGCACCACACAACACAGTACGGTGCACCAGCACCACACAACACAGTACGGTGCACCAGCACCACACAACACAGTACGGTGCACCAGCACCACACAACACAGTACGGTGCACCAGCACCACACAACACAGTACGGTGCACCAGCACCACACAACACAGTACGGTGCACCAGCACCACACAACACAGTACGGTGCACCAGCACCACACAACACAGTACGGTGCACCAGCACCACACAACACAGTACGGTGCACCAGCACCACACAACACAGTACGGTGCACCAGCACCACACAACACAGTACGGTGCACCAGCACCACACAACACAGTACGGTGCACCAGCACCACACAACACAGTACGGTGCACCAGCACCACACAACACAGTACGGTGCACCAGCACCACACAACACAGTACGGTGCACCAGCACCACACAACACAGTACGGTGCACCAGCACCACACAACACAGTACGGTGCACCAGCACCACACAACACAGTACGGTGCACCAGCACCACACAACACAGTACGGTGCACCAGCACCACACAACACAGTACGGTGCACCAGCACCACACAACACAGTACGGTGCACCAGCACCACACAACACAGTACGGTGCACCAGCACCACACACGGTGCACAGTACGGTGCACCAGCACCACACAACACAGTACGGTGCACCAGCACCACACAACACAGTACGGTGCACCAGCACCACACACAGTACCACACACCACCACACAACACAGTACAGTACGGTGCACCAGCACCACACAACACAGTACGGTGCACCAGCACCACACAACACAGTACGGTGCACCAGCACCACACAACACAGTACGGTGCACCAGCACCACACAACACAGTACGGTGCACCAGCACCACACAACACAGTACGGTGCACCAGCACCACACAACACAGTACGGTGCACCAGCACCACACACACACAGTACGGTGCACCAGCACCACACACACCACAGTACAGTACGGTGCACCAGCACCACACACACGGTGCACCAGCACCACACAACACAGTACGGTGCACCAGCACCACACAACACAGTACGGTGCACCAGCACACAGTACGGTGCACAGCACACACAACACAGTACGGTGCACCAGCACCACACAACACAGTACGGTGCACCAGCACCACACAACACAGTGCACCAGCACCAGCACAACACAGTACGGTGCACCAGCACCACACAACACAGTACGGTGCACCAGCACCACACAACACAGTACGGTGCACCAGCACCACACAACACAGTACGGTGCACCAGCACCACACAACACAGTACGGTGCACCAGCACCACACAACACAGTACGGTGCACCAGCACCACACAACACAGTACGGTGCACCAGCACCACACAACACAGTACGGTGCACCAGCACCACACACACACAGTACGGTGCACCAGCACCACACAACACAGTACGGTGCACCAGCACCACACAACACAGTACGGTGCACCAGCACCACACAACACAGTACGGTGCACCAGCACCACACAACACAGTACGGTGCACCACAACACAGTACACCACACACACAACACAGTACGGTGCACCAGCACCACACAACACAGTACGGTGCACCAGCACCACACAACACAGTACGGTGCACCAGCACCACACAGCACAGTACGGTGCACCAGCACCACACAACACAGTACGGTGCACCAGCACCACACAACACAGTACGGTGCACCAGCACCACACAACACAGTACGGTGCACCAGCACCACACACCACACAACACAGTACGGTGCACCAGCACCACACACCAGCACCACACACCACGGTGCACCACACACCACACACGGTGCACCAGCACCACACAACACAGTACGGTGCACCAGCACCACACAACACAGTACGGTGCACCAGCACCACACAACACAGTACGGTGCACCAGCACCACACAACACAGTACGGTGCACCAGCACCACACAACACAGTACGGTGCACCACCAGCACCACACAACACAGTACGGTGCACCAGCACCACACAACACAGTACGGTGCACCAGCACCACACAACACAGTACGGTGCACCAGCACCACACAACACAGTACGGTGCACCAGCACCACACAACACAGTACGGTGCACCTGCACCACACAACACAGTACTGTGCACCAGCACACACAACACAGTACGGTGCACCAGCACCACACAACACAGTACGGTGCACCAGCACCACACAACACAGTACGGTGCACCAGCACCACACAACACAGTACGGTGCACCAGCACCACACAACACAGTACGGTGCACCAGCACCACACAACACAGTACGGTGCACCAGCACCACACAACACCAGTACGGTGCACCAGCACCACACAACACAGTACGGTGCACCAGCACCACACAACACAGTACGGTGCACCAGCAGTACGGTGCACCAGCACCACACAACACAGTACGGTGCACCAGCACCACACAACACAGTACGGTGCACCAGCACCACACACCAGCACCACACAGCACCACACAACACAGTACGGTGCACCAGCACCACACAACACAGTACGGTGCACCAGCACCACACAACACAGTACGGTGCACCAGCACCACACAACACAGTACGGTGCACCAGCACCACACAACACAGTACGGTGCACCAGCACCACACAACACAGTACGGTGCACCAGCACCACACAACACAGTACGGTGCACCAGCACCACACAACACAGTACGGTGCACCAGCACCACACACAGTACGGTGCACCAGCACCACACAACACAGTACGGTGCACCAGCACCACACAACACATTACGGTGCACCAGCACCACACAACACAGTACGGTGCACCAGCACCACACAACACAGTACGGTGCACCAGCACCACACCACACAACACAGTACGGTGCACCAGCACCACACAACACAGTACGGTGCACCAGCACCACACAACACAGTACGGTGCACCAGCACCACACAACACAGTACGGTGCACCAGCACCACACAACACAGTACGTGCACCAGTACGGTGCACCAGCACCACACAACACAGTACGGTGCACCAGCACCACACACACAGTACGGTGCACCAGCACCACACACACAACACAGTACGGTGCACCAGCACACACACCAACACAGTACGGTGCACCAGCACCACACAACACAGTACGGTGCACCAGCACCACACAACACAGTACGGTGCACCAGCACCACACAACACAGTACGGTGCACCAGCACCACACAACACAGTACGGTGCACCAGCACCACACAACACAGTACGGTGCACCAGCACCACACAACACAGTACGGTGCACCAGCACCACACAACACAGTACGGTGCACCAGCACCACACAACACAGTACGGTGCACCAGCACCACACAACACAGTACGGTGCACCAGCACCACACAACACAGTACGGTGCACCAGCACCACACAACACAGTACGGTGCACCAGCACCACACAACACAGTACGGTGCACCAGCACCACACAACACAGTACGGTGCACCAGCACCACACAACACAGTACGGTGCACCAGCACCACACAACACAGTACGGTGCACCAGCACCACACAACACAGTACGGTGCACCAGCACCACACAACACACACAGTACAGGTGCACCAGCACCACACAACACAGTACGGTGCACCAGCACCACACAACACAGTACGGTGCACCAGCACCACACAACGGTGCACAGTACGGTGCACCAGCACCACACAACACAGTACGGTGCACAACAGCACCACACAACACAGTACGGTGCACCAGCACCACACAACACAGTACGGTGCACCACACACACACAGTACACACCAGTACGGTGCACCAGCACCACACCACACAACACAGTACGGTGCACCAGCACCACACAACACAGTACGGTGCACCAGCACCACACAACACACACAGTACGGTGCACCAGCACCACACAACACAGTACGGTGCACCAGCACCACACAACACAGTACGGTGCACCAGCACCACACAACACAGTACGGTGCACCAGCACCACACACACACAGTACGGTGCACCAGCACCACACAACACAGTACGGTGCACCAGTACCACACCACACAGTACGGTGCACGGTGCACCAGCACCACACACACACAGTACGGTGCACCAGCACCACACAACACAGTACGGTGCACCAGCACCACACACAGTACACCAGCACCACACAACACAGTACGGTGCACCAGCACCACACAACACAGTACGGTGCACCAGCACCACACAACACAGTACGGTGCACCAGCACCACACAACACAGTACGGTGCACCAGCACCACACACACACAGTACGGTGCACCAGCACCACACAACACAGTACGGTGTACCACCAGCACCACACACACAGTACGGTGCACCAGCACCACACAACACAGTACGGTGCACCACACCACACAACACAGTACGGTGCACCAGCACCACACAACACAGTACGGTGCACCAGCACCACACAACACAGTACGGTGCACCAGCACCACACAACACAGTACGGTGCACCAGCACCACACAACACAGTACGGTGCACCAGCACCACACAACACAGTACGGTGCACCAGCACCACACAACACAGTACGGTGCACCAGCACCACACAACACAGTACGGTGCACCAGCACCACACAACACAGTACGGTGCACCAGCACCACACAACACAGTACGGTGCACCAGCACCAGCACCACACACAGTACGGTGCACCAGCACCACACAACACAGTACGGTGCACCAGCACCACACAACACAGTACGGTGCACCAGCACCACACAACACAGTACGGTGCACCAGCACCACACAACACAGTACGGTGCACCAGCACCACACAACACAGTACGGTGCACCAGCACCACACAACACAGTACGGTGCACCAGCACCACACAACACACCAGCACCACACAACACAGTACGGTGCACCAGCACCACACAACACAGTACGGTGCACCAGCACCACACAACACAGTACGGTGCACCAGCACCACACAACACAGTACGGTGCACCAGCACCACACAACACAGTACGGTGCACCAGCACCACACAACACAGTACGGTGCACCAGCACCACACAACACAGTACGGTGCACCAGCACCACACAACACAGTACGGTGCACCAGCACCACACAACACAGTACGGTGCAACAGCACCACACAACACAGTACGGTGCACCAGCACCACACAACACAGTACGGTGCACCAGCACCACACAACACAGTACGGTGCACCAGCACCACACAACACAGTACGGTGCACCAGCACCACACAACACAGTACGGTGCACCAGACCCCCACACCACACAACGGTGCACCAGCACCACACAACACAGTACGGTGCACCAGCACCACACAACACAGTACGGTGCACCAGCACCACACAACACAGTACGGTGCACCAGCACCACACAACACAGTACGGTGCACCAGCACCACACAACACAGTACGGTGCACCAGCACCACACAACACAGTACGGTGCACCAGCACCACACAACACAGTACGGTGCACCAGCACCACACACACACAGTACGGTGCACCAGCACCACACAACACAGTACGGTGCACCAGCACCACACAACACAGTACGGTGCACCAGCACCACACAACACAGTACGGTGCACCAGCACCACACAACACACCAGCACGGTGCACCAGCACCACACAACACAGTACGTGCACCAGCACCAGCACCACACCACCACACAACACAGTACGGTGCAGCACCACACAACACAGTACGGTGCACCAGCACCACACAACACAGTACGGTGCACCAGCACCACACAACACAGTACGGTGCACCAGCACCACACAGTACAGTGCACCAGCACCACACAACACAGTACAACACCAGCACCACACAACACAGTACGGTGCACCAGCACCACACAACACAGTACGGTGCACCAGCACCACACAACCACACAGTACGGTGCACCAGCACCACACAACACAGTACGGTGCACCAGCACCACACAACAGTACAGTACGGTGCACCAGCACCACACAACACAGTACGGTGCACCAGCACCACACAACACAGTACGGTGCACCAGCACCACACAACACAGTACGGTGCACCAGCACCACACAACACAGTACGGTGCACCAGCACCACACAACACAGTACGGTGCACCAGCACCACACAACACAGTACGGTGCACCAGCACCACACAACACAGTACGGTGCACCAGCACCACACACGGTACGGTGCACCAGCACCACACAACACAGTACGGTGCACCAGCACCACACACACAGTACACAGTACGGTGCACCAGCACCACACAACACAGTACGGTGCACCAGCACCACACAACACAGTACGGTGCACCACCACACAACACGGTGCACCAGCACCACACAACACAGTACACCAGCACCACACAACACAGTACGGTGCACCAGCACCACACAACACAGTACGGTGCACCAGCACCACACAACACAGTACGGTGCACCAGCACCACACAACACAGTACGGTGCACCAGCACCACACAACACAGTACGGTGCACCAGCACCACACAACACAGTACGGTGCACCAGCACCACACAACACAGTACGGTGCACCAGCACCACACAACACAGTACGGTGCACCAGCACCACACAACACAGTACGGTGCACCAGCACCACACAACACAGTACGGTGCACCAGCACCACACAACACAGTACGGTGCACCAGCACCACACAACACAGTACGGTGCACCAGCACCACACAACACAGTACGGTGCACCAGCACCACACAACACAGTACGGTGCACCAGCACCACACAACACAGTACGGTGCACCAGCACCACACAACACAGTACGGTGCACCAGCACCACACAACACAGTACCAGCACCACACAACACAGTACGGTGCACCAGCACCACACAACACAGTACGGTGCACCAGCACCACACAACACAGTACGGTGCACCAGCACCACACAACACAGTACGGTGCACCAGCACCACACAACACAGTACGCACCACACACACACCAGCACCACACAACACAGTACGGTGCACCAGCACCACACAACACAGTACGGTGCACCAGCACCACACAACACACCAGCACCACACAACACAGTACGGTGCACCAGCACCACACAACACAGTACGGTGCACCAGCACCACACAACACAGTACGGTGCACCAGCACCACACAACACAGTACGGTGCACCAGCACCAACACAGTACGGTGCACCACACCACACAGTACGGTGCACCAGCACCACACAACACAGTACGGTGCACCAGCACCACACAACACAGTACGGTGCACCAGCACCACACAACACAGTACGGTGCACCAGCACCACACAACACAGTACGGTGCACCAGCACCACACAACACAGTACGGTGCACCAGCACCACACAACACAGTACGGAACACCAGCACCACACAACACAGTACGGTGCACCAGCACCACACAACACAGTACACCACACAACAGGTGCACCAGCACAACACAGTACGGTGCACCAGCACCACACAACACAGTACGGTGCACCAGCACCACACAACACAGTACGGTGCACCAGCACCACACAACACAGTACGGTGCACCAGCACCACACAACACAGTACGGTGCACCAGCACCACACAACACAGTACGGTGCACCAGCACCACACAACACAGTACGGTGCACCAGCACCACACAACACAGTACGGTGCACCAGCACCACACAACACAGTACCACACAACACAGTACACCAGCACCACACAACACAGTACGGTGCACCAGCACCACACAACACAGTACGGTGCACCAGCACCACACAACACAGTACGGTGCACCAGCACCACACAACACAGTACGGTGCACCAGCACCACACAACACAGTACGGTGCACCAGCACCACACAACACAGTACGGTGCACCAGCACCACCCCACACAGTACGGTGCACCAGCACCACACAACACAGTACGGTGCACCAGCACCACACAACACAGTACGGTGCACCAGCACCACACAACACAGTACGGTGCACCAGCACCACACAACACAGTATAGTAAGTACGGTGCACCAGCACCACACAACACAGTACGGTGCACCAGCACCACACAACACAGTACGGTGCACCAGCACCACACACAGTACGGTGCACCAGCACCACACAACACAGTACGGTGCACCAGCACCACACAAGTACAGTGCACCACACACCAGCACCACACACCACACAACACAGTGCACCAGCACCACACAACACAGTACGGTGCACCAGCACCACACAACACAGTACGGTGCACCAGCACCACACAACACAGTACGGTGCACCAGCACCACACAACACAGTACGGTGCACCAGCACCACACAACACAGTACGGTGCACAGCACCAGCACACAACACAGTACGGTGCACCAGCACACAGTACAGTACAGTACCACACAACACAGTACGGTGCACCAGCACCACAACACAGTACGGTGCACCAGCACCACACACAGTACAGTACCACACAACACAGTGCACCAGCACCACACAACACAGTACGGTGCACCAGCACCACACAACACAGTACGGTGCACCAGCACCACACAACACAGTACGGTGCACCAGCACCACACAACACAGTACGGTGCACCAGCACCACACAACACAGTACGGTGCACCAGCACCACACAACACAGTACGGTGCACCAGCACCACACAACACAGTACGGTGCACCAGCACCACACAACACAGTACGGTGCACCAGCACCACACAACACAGTACGGTGCACCAGCACCACACAACACAGTACGGTGCACCAGCACCACACAACACAGTACGGTGCACCAGCACCACACAACACAGTACGGTGCACCAGCACCACACACACACACCAGTACGGTGCACCAGCACCAGCACCACACAACACAGTACGGTGCACCAGCACCACACAACAGTACGGTGCACCAGCACCACACAACACAGTACGGTGCACCAGCACCACACAACACAGTACGGTGCACCAGCACCACACAACACAGTACACCAGCACCACACAACACAGTACGGTGCACCAGCACCACACAACACAGTACGGTGCACCAGCACCACACACAGTACGGTGCACAGTACGGGTGCACCCACACCACACAACACAGTACGGTGCACCAGCACCACACAACACAGTACGGTGCACCAGCACCACACAACACAGTACGGTACGGCACCAGCACCACACCACACAGTACAGTACGTGCACCAGTACGGTGCACCAGCACCACACAACACAGTACGGTGCACCAGCACCACACAACACAGTACGGTGCACCAGCACCACACAACACAGTACGGTGCACCAGCACCACACAACACAGTACGGTGCACCAGCACCACACAACACAGTACGGTGCACCAGCACCACACAACACAGTACGGTGCACCAGCACCACACAACACAGTACGGTGCACCAGCACCACACAACACAGTACGGTGCACCAGCACCACACAACACACCAGCACCACACAACACAGTACGTGCACCAGCACCACACAACACAGTACGGTGCACCAGCACCACACAACACAGTACAGTACGGTGCACAACAGTACGGTGCACCAGCACACACACACACGGTGCACCAGCACCACACAACACAGTACGGTGCACCAGCACCACACAACACAGTACGGTGCACCAGCACCACACAACACAGTACGTGCACCAGCACCACACAAGCACAGTACGGTGCACCAGCACCACACAACACAGTACGGTGCACCAGCACCACACAACACAGTACGTACGGTGCACCAGCACCACACAACACAGTACGGTGCACCAGCACCACACAACACAGTACGGTGCACCAGCACCACACACAGTACGGTGCACCAGCACCACACAACACAGTACGGTGCACCAGCACCACACACACACACAGTACGGTGCACCAGCACCACACAACACAGTACGGTGCACCAGCACCACACAACACAGTACGGTGCACCAGCACCACACAACACAGTACGGTGCACCAGCACCACACAACACAGTACGGTGCACCAGCACCACACAACTCAGTAGGGTGCACCAGCACCACACAACACAGTACGGTGCACCAGCACCACACAACACAGTAGTACCAGGTGCACACAGCACCACACAACACAGTACGGTGCACCAGCACCACACAACACAGTACGGTGCACCACACAACACAGTACAACACAGTACACAGTGCACCAGCACCACACAACACAGTACGGTGCACCAGCACCACACAACACAGTACGGTGCACCAGCACCACACAACACAGTACGGTGCACCACACAACACAGTACACACCAGCACAACACAACACACAGTACGGTGCACCAGCACCACACAACACAGTACGGTGCACCAGCACCACACAACACAGTACGGTGCACCAGCACCACACAACACAGTACGGTGCACCAGCACCACACAACACAGTACGGTGCACCAGCACACACAGCACCACACAACACAGTACGGTGCACCAGCACCACACAACACAGTACGGTGCACCAGCACCACACAACACAGTACACCAGCACCACACAACACAGTACGGTGCACCAGCACCACACACACACAGTACACAACACAGTACGCACCAGCACCACACAACACAGTACAGTGTACGGTGCACCAGCACCACACAACACAGTACGGTGCACCACACAACACAGTACGGTGCACACACCACACACAGTACACCAGCACCACACACACAGTACGCACCACACACACACAGTACGGTGCACCAGCACCACCACACAGTACACACCACACCACGGTGCACCAGCACCACACAACAACACAGTACGGTGCACCAGCACCACAACACAGTACGGTGCACCAGCACCACACAACACAGTACGGTGCACCAGCACCACACAACACAGTACGGTGCACCAGCACCACACAACACAGTACGGTGCACCAGCACCACACAACACAGTACGGTGCACCAGCACCACGGTGCACCACACACACAGTACGGTGCACCAGCACCACACAACACACGGTGCACAGCACCACACAACACAGTACGGTGCACCAGCACCACACAACACAGTACGGTGCACCAGCACCACACAACAGCACCACACACACAGTACGGTGCACCAGCACCACACAACACAGTACGGTGCACCAGCACCACACAACACAGTACGGTGCACCAGCACCACACAACACAGTACGGTGCACCAGCACCACACAACACAGTACGGTGCACCAGCACCACACAACACAGTACGGTGCACCAGCACCACACAGCACAGTACGTACGTGCACCAGCACCACACAACACAGTACGGTGCACCAGCACCACACAACACAGTACGGTGCACCAGCACCACACAACACAGTACGGTGCACCAGCACCACACAACACAGTACGGTGCACCAGCACCACACACACACAGTACGGTGCACCAGCACCACACAACACAGTACGGTGCACCAGCACCACACAACACAGTACGGTGCACCAGCACCACACAACACACACCAGCACAGTACGGTGCACCAGCACACCAGCACCACACACGGTGCACAGTACGGTGCACACAGTACACAGCACCACACAACACAGTACGGTGCACCAGTACACACAACACAGTACCACACAACACCAGTACGGTGCACACACCACAGTACGGTGCACCAGCACCACACAACACACCAGTACGGTGCACCAGCACCACACAACACAGTACGGTGCACCAGCACCACACAACACAGTACGGTGCACCAGCACCACACAACACAGTACGGTGCACCAGCACCACACAACACAGTACGGTGCACCAGCACCACACAACACAGTACGGTGCACCAGCACCACACAACACAGTACGGTGCACCAGCACCACACAACACAGTACGGTGCACCAGCACCACACACACACAGTACGGTGCACCAGCACCACACAACACAGTACGGTGCACCAGCACCACACACAGTACACACCAGCACCACACACACACACACCAGCACCACACAAATTAACACATTTGAATTGCCATTATCTGATGACACACTTGTGAGAGTCCAGCTCTCACAAGTTTGTCATGCTCCACCCATGGAGCATGAACATGGTGTCATGCTCCATGACATTCTGGCATGAGCTGGGACCTGCCAGAAGGATTCATCAGCCTGTTATTCCCGCGTCGATAGTACCTACCGGGTTGAAACTTGAAGCCATGAGGCCCCAGACAGTGCACATCCTGGCAAGGACCGTACCATAAGACGGCCTCGGCTCAAGTGCTACTGGCTCAAAATGGCCAAATAGATTCACCATCACTTGGATCAATGTCTAATCTGCCTCGCTCACAGAGGCCATGTTGCTGGCCTGAACCCGATTTAGACTTTCCCTACGACTACTGCACCTTTTGGGACCATGTTTCTGTGGATTTGCTAACGAACTTTGCTGAAACTTCTAAGGGTAATAAACATCTAGTTATGGTAGATAACTTCTCTAGATACTGTGAACTGGTTCCAATTCCAGACAAAACTGCAGAAACTATAGTTAAGTGCATTTCAAGATAACATAATTTGCAGGCCTGGTCCACCTAGGGTTATACTCTCTGATAACGGCCCGGAATTCAACAGTTGTGTTCTGGAACAACTGGTTAAACTGTACAACAGCAAAAGGTGCAATATAATGCCTTATCATCCGGCTAGCAATGGCCTTGCTGAAATCTATATAAATAAAAATATAAATGTTCGATTGTTCAAAAATCTAATCTCCAAAAGTTCTTCACCAATTGCTTTGAAATTTTGACACAACGTTCCATTCGAATATGCGTGTGTTTTTACATACCTACTATATAGATGCCACACCTGTGACAACTATAACAAAATTTTTAAAAGGGCCATCTGTTGCACGTAAGAGCAACACACACTATACTAAATATGTTACGATTCCATTTCAATGTTTCCGATTGCATTGACAAAATTAATTTTCATAGATTTTTATTTGTTTTCATTTTGATTTAATTATTTTGTGTAACATCGCGTTGGAATTGAGCTGTGTTGTTTACCATACTGTTCATTTTGTGAGTTTAGTTCATTTTTATATTTTTGTATTATTTTTCATTTCGTTTTTAAGTGTTTTTTTTTATATTTAAGAGAAAATCATTTGATGTTCCCAATTTTCTGATGGTAATTCTTTCTTTATTATGCACCCCATACCCATCCCGTGGGAGGTGGTGTAAAGGATTACAGAGGCACATAATGGGCTCAGGAACTGAACCCTCTAGTTCATTTAGCTAAGCAAATAACAATTTTTGACGCTAGTTACAAAATTATCAATGTTGTATACACATGTACACACCCTCATACATACATGTACATATATATATACGTATACATACACATACATATCTAATCACCCACACAAATACACACATCAATAATCTTTGTGTCACACAAAGGTGTCACAAGTGACACAAAGGTGTCACAAGTGACATTACAAGAGGCTCACAACAGTCACTATACATGGCACTTTACATCTATAGTGAGTCACACAGTGACTAGTTTGCTCCACACCCACCCAACTGGGCGGCAGCTTTTACAGTCATGTGCTCCACACCCCACCCAACTGGCGGCAGCTTTACAGTCATGTGCTCCACACCCACCCAACTGGGCGGCAGCTTTACAGTCATGTGCTCCACACCCACCCAACTGGGCGGCAGCTTTAAAGTCATGTGCTCCACACCCACCCAACTGGGCGGCGGCTTTACAGTCATGTGCTCCACACCCACCCAACTGGGCTGCAGCTTTACAGTCATGTGCTCCACACCCACCCAACTGGGCGGCAGCTTTACAGTCATGTGCTCCACACCCACCCAACTGGGCGGCAGCTTTAAAGTCATGTGCTCCACACCCACCCAACTGGGCGGCGGCTTTACAGTCATGTGCTCCACACCTACCCAACTGGGCGGCAGCTTTACAGCAGGTGCTCCACACCTACCCAACTGGGCGGCAGCTTTACAGTCAGGTGCATGCATTACCTACAGTAAGCAAATTTTGGATTTGCTTACTGTATGTAATGCCTGCACCTGACTGATGATAACATCAGATCATTTGGGAATGCATCGGATGAGAGAGTCGGGAATGGTAGGGAGGACGAGGGGACGAGGGAGTGGGGAATGGTAGGGAGGACGAGGGGACGAGGGAGTGGGGAATGGTAGGGAGGACGAGGGTTAATGTTTGTGATAATGGAACAATTAACACATTAGTATTGCCATTATCTGATGACACAGTTCTGAGAGTCCAGCTCCACCCTAGAGGGCAAGAGTCCACCTTGTGGAACACTACTCTATAGAGTTGCGGAATTAATGTTTAATTATTAATGATCTTACAAAACAAAAAAAATACAACAGTTACAACAGCTGCGTCACTGCTGCGTCAGTGTTGCGTCACTGCTGCGTCAGTGTTGCGTCACTGCTGCGTCAGTGTTGCGTCACTGCTGCGTCAGTGTTGCGTCACTGCTGCGTCAGTGTTGCGTCACTGCTGCGTCAGTGTTGCGTCACTGCTGCGTCAGTGTTGCGTCACTGCTGCGTCAGTGTTGCGTCACTGCTGCGTCAGTGTTGCGTCACTGCTGCGTCAGTGTTGCGTCACTGCTGCGTCAGTGTTGCGTCACTGCTGCGTCAGTGTTGCGTCACTGCTGCGTCAGTGTTGCGTCACTGCTGCGTCAGTGTTGCGTCACTGCTGCGTCAGTGTTGCGTCACTGCTGCGTCAGTGTTGCGTGCTGCGTCAGTGTTACGTCACTGCTGCGTCAGTGTTGCGTCACTGCTGCGTCAGTGTTGCGTCACTGCTGCGTCAGTGTTGCGTCACTGCTGCGTCAGTGCTGCGTCAGTGTTGCGTCTTTAACGTTTCAATAAAAAGTTGAAACCTAAATGGAAAATGAGAATTTTTGTGGACACATTTTTATATCTAGCAAATTAAATGCAACTAACCCACTCTTCCACTGTCCATTGACACTTTTTATTTGAATTTAATGCAAAAATAGTTGATACCAAGATCAAACAAACGTCAATAAATTCTTGGAATATTAAAACACACATTTCGAGTCCAACAAAGTGCAATTCTTGCATGTTAAGGCACAAGAAGGGGCCTGACGGCTGAGTGGACAGCGATCGGGATTCGTATTCCAATGGTTCTGAGGATCTATCCCCACTGGAGGCGGAAACAAATAAGATTTTTCCCCCTGATGCACCTGTTCACCTGGCAGTAAATAGGTACCTGGGAGTTAGACAGCTGCTACGGGCTGCTTCCTGGGAGATGTGTAACAAAAAAGGAGCCCTGGTCGAGAACCGGGCCGCGGGGATGCTAAGCCCCGAAATCATCTCAAGATAACCTCAAGGTAAGGACATCCACCTTCAGCATTAAATGCATTAAAAGGTGAATGGTAGTTAAGAAACTACTGTTCATGGTCATTAGGGACACTGAGAGGTCTAACTACCGACCGTTATCTACATGTAATTACCCTCATTACCTCACACACCTGCCTCACCTCACACACCTGCCTCACCTCACACACCTGCCTCACCTCACACACCTGCCTCACCTCACACACCTGCCTCACCTCACACACCTGCCTCACCTCACACACCTGCCTCACCTCACACACCAGCCTCACCTCACACACCTGCCTCACCTCACACACCAGCCTCACCTCACACACCTGCCTCACCTCACACACCTGCCTCACCTCACACACCTGCCTCACCTCACACACCTGCCTCACCTCACACACCTGCCTCACCTCACACACCTGCCTCACCTCACACACCTGCCTCACCTCACACACCAGCCTCACCTCACACACCTGCCTCACCTCACACACCAGCCTCACCTCACACACCTGCCTCACCTCACACACCTGCCTCACCTCACACACCTGCCTCACCTCACACACCTGCCTCACCTCACACACCTGCCTCACCTCACACACCTGCCTCACCTCACACACCTGCCTCACCTCACACACCAGCCTCACCTCACACACCTGCCTCACCTCACACGCCTGCCTCACCTCACACATCTTCCTCACCTCACACACCTGCCTCACTCACACACCTGCCTCACCTCACACCCTGCCTCACCTCACACACCAGCCTCACCTCACACACCTGCGTCACTTCACACACCTGCCTCACCTCACACACCTGCCTCACCTCACGCGCCTGCCTCACCTCACACACCTGCCTCACCTCACACGCCTGCCTCACCTCACACACCAGCCTCACCTCACACACCTGCCTCACCTCACACACCTGCCTCACCTCACACACCAGCCTCACCTCACACACGTGCCTCACCTCACACGCCAGTCTCACCTCACACACCAGCCTCACCTCACACACGTGCCTCACCTCACACGCCAGTCTCACCTCACACACCTGCCTCACCTCACACATCAATTTTCTGGGGTTCCAGGTGTGCCCAGACGGTATCCGGCCTGACCCAGACTCTTGCCTGACCATTGCTGTCATGCCTACTTCAAGGACAGCGAAGGGCGTAGGCAGGTTACTGGGGGCGGCCGGATATTTTCACCGTCACATTGAAGGTTTAACTGGCATTTCAGCACCCTTGACCGACCTGACAAAGATAAAGTTCGTTTGGAAACCGGAACATTACGAAGCATATAGTTAAATGCAGAGCCGACTACTTACGACACCGGTACTGGCCATTTCTGGTGTTGATAAAGAGTGGGAGGTACACGCTGATGCTAGCGGTATAGCTATTGGCGGGTGTTTAATACAGAGAGATGCGGATAATTACCCCCATCCGGTGGCCTATTTCAGCAGAAAGGTCAAGGGACTTGAAGTTCAGTATTCGGCCACGGATCGGGAGGCGCTGGCAGTAGTAGAGGCAGATATTTCAAGCCATATCTATTTCAGCACCATTTCGTAATTTACACTGACCATCGTGCTTTAACACATATATTTAAAAAACGCATTAAATGCCCACGAATGGTCTCACGAACTTTCGGCCCACACATTCCAGATATTGTATAAGCCTGGCCTGTCACATGTTGTGCCGGATACGTTAGGCAGGAACATCGCTACGATTAATGTAGACCAGAATACTGAAAATATCCCATCAGGAAAAAATGAGAGAATACCAGATGAGCGAGCCCAGGTGGAAAGAGATTATTGATTATTTGGAAGGGGGTCAATATCCTTCCAAACACCGCAAATTACCAATACATGATTTTGAAATGAAACACAGTGTTATATTACGTAAATAGTCAAAAAGACAGGGCATTATTACAGCTATTTATTCCAAACGTGTTGCTTAAGTTCTCAAGTCTCAAGTTCTCCATCGAGACTGCCGTGTGAGCTGTGGGTGGTAACAAGATTCGTGAACTCTTGAACGAGGTCAAGGGTCGAGGAGCAGGTAACTACAGCTGTCACTTGGCACTTGGCTCTGGGACATTCTGTCGTCCTTTAAAAGTCCCGAGAAGGGAAAACAGGAGGACCAAGGGTCTCTACCTCAACGCCTGGAAGAAGCCGGATCGACATCGACTACGCTTCAGTCATCGAACATCATCAAAAAAATTTTTATAAAAGAACATTTGGGGGAATAGTAAAGAAAGTTAAATGTTTTACCTGTTAAATTATATTGAAATAAGGCTCCGTATACCTAGTAAAGTGAATCTGGACACATATTGGTTAAATATTGAAAACTAGAATTAGTCAATATTATTCTGGTAAGTGAAATGTGGAAAAATTCTCATAGATAACTCGGTCATTAATTAAAAGCCTCCTGTGTGACAGAGGATTGCACTAAGCCTAGAACAAAAGGTTGTAGAAAAATATGTTGTGCCATTTCTTTCAGTGTATTGAAGACAGGCGGGGCGGACCAAATAGACATTGACACTCTCCAGTTGATAGACTGCAAACATTTACTGCTGAAATTTCAGCTAACACCTATGATTTAGTATATATATATATATATATATATATATATATATATATATATATATATATATATATATATATATATATATATATATATATATATATATATATATGTCGTACCTAGTAGCCAGAACGCACTTTTCAGCCTACTATGCAAGGCCCGATTTGCCTAATAAGCCAAGTTTTAATGAAATAATTGTTTTTCGACTACCTAATCTACCTAACCTAACCTAACTTTTTCGGCTACCTAACCTAACTTAACCTATAAAGATAGGTTAGGTTAGGTTAGGTAGGGTTTTTTAGGTTCAGTCATATATCTACGTTAATTTTAACTCCAATTAAAAAAATTGACCTCATACATAATGAAATGGGTAGCTTTATCATTTCATAAGAAAAAAATTAGAGAAAATATATTAATTCAGGAAAACTTGGCTTATTAGGCAAATCGGGCCTTGCATAGTCGGCTGAGAAGTGCGTTCTGGCTACTAGGTACGACACACATATATATATATATATATATATATATATATATATATATATATATATATATATATATATATATATATATATATATATATATATTGACTTGTGTGCCCTGCTCTAGAGGGCACACGTGGATGGCTCATAAAGAGCCAATGAATGTTGCTAGCTAGATTTGGCGGGTAGATTAGGGATATTGCATTTAGTTATATGAGTCAGGTGTATAATGTTTGTTGCCAGATGTATTGGATAATTGCTGGGCTCTCAGCTGACAGTCGGGATAAATGCTGAAATTGGTAATTTTTGTATTTATGATTTTTCAACAATCAGCCGAACAATCTGACGATTGTAATTTAATAGATAAGATAGCAAATTTATAGAGGCATAGGATTTATCTATTGTATAAAATAAGGGTTTGGATACTAAACCTCACTTTTTATGATATTAAAAAAAAAGGTTTATTAAATGTACTTGAGCAGGGGAGGTTGTAACAAGCTAAACTGGTCCTTAGAAATTGAAATTGAAATTGAAATTGAAATAAGTTTATTGAGGTAAAATACACACAAAGGGATGAGGTAGCTCAAGCTATTCTCACCCCGTTCAGTACAACGTGTTAATATATACATAGACACACGTCACAAACAATAAACATATTACCAAACATTCTGAGAGATAAACATATACTTTCCTCCTTCACAAGTAGTATGTTATCAGACGTACACACAAATACTTTTATGACCCAGGTCTTAGAAATTATTGATCTCAGATCATTGGGATTAAATTGTACCTCGTGGTTGTACACAAGTTGCAGTGAGAGAGGAGTTTTACCTGACTAGTCGGAGAAAAGGTCACTGGCCACGGATTAAGAGATTAGCAAGTTTAGAAAACCAGAACGCCTGGCTCTCTGGTATTATTAAAACAAGCGATAAATATTTCTATATATACAGTGATTGCAGGATAACCAATCTAGTTTAAGTATGTATGTTAGGTTAACATGACTGTAGAATGAAGATCAAGGTCAAGGAATTATACCAGTCTCTGGGGTGTAGTGGTAAGACACTCGCCTGGCGTTCCGCGAGCGCTATGTCAAGGGTTCGTATCCTGGCCGGGGAGGATTTACTGGGCGCAATTCCTTAACTGTAGCCTCTGTTTAACGCAACAGTAAAATGTGTACTTGGTTGTAACAAGGATTCTTCGCGGCGGGGATCGTATTCCAGGGACCTGCCCGAAACGCTACGCGTACTAGTGGCTCTACAAGAATGTAACAACTCTTGTATATATCTCAAAAAAAAAAAAGTTCGTATACTGTTACAGAGAAATTGACGTCAGTTTGAGAGGGCACCAGTTCGCCGGGCGACGTATCTGACCTTCCAGGGGTCAAGGTTAGGCGCCCGACGTACCCAACCTCTCATATTATTAATTCATAAAGTATAAATTCAGGTCACTAGTCAATATTGTAACTGGATATAGCCTTTTCCAAGATGCTTATAGTTTGCATATACTATACTTTCCAAGATGCTTATAGTTTGCATATACTATACTTTCCAAGATGCTTATAGTTTGCATATACTATACTTTCCAAGATGCTTATAGTTTGCATATACTATACTTTCCAAGATGCATATAGTTTGAAACTGATTACCATCAGTTTCAATAAGAATTCAACCATCTGGGTTGGGCAGGAAATAAGATTACCTTGTTCAGGTTAACCCAGCTTGGTAATTAATAGCCAGGCGGAGTAATATTAGATGTGCAGGCGATGAGTCCCAATAACGTGGCTAAAGTATGTTGACCAGACCACACACTAGAAGGTAAAGGGACGACGACGTTTCGGTCCGTCCTGGACCATTCTCAAGTCGATTTAATATTAGGTAGCCTCAGCCTGGAACACGGGACAGGCTAGCAGTGTGGCGTGGAGCAGCCTGGGGTCACCATCTCAACCCTCAAGCAGCCAGACCAACATCAGCTTGGGACTTACAATACTACTGTAAAGTGCTTAAGAGTTGGTACAGTTAATTCTTAATCATTTGCCTCTTAGGAATATTTCAGTTAGGAAGTATTAAGTTAGGGAGTGAGTCCTTTTATTATCATTCGGTAAGCTTTGTTTTAATAAATCTTGTTTAGTATTTATGGTATTTTTGAGTTTTATCATAAATATATATGCTTATCTTTACTGTGGCCTCCACGAGTCTGGTTTATTAGACTGAGTCAGTATATATATTACAGGCAAGCCTAGTCTATTTTAATATCAGATATATCACCTTGTTTTCGATTGAGTTCCACACTGAACGTAAAGTCATATCTCCCTTTCCAATTAATTGGGGATTAACCACCCCAAGGAATTAATGGTAAATTAATTGGTCCAAACCACAATTAATTAATCGTCACGATCGTGTAGGTTTGGTGGTGGCAGCAAGAGAAGGTCCTTGAGTTTCCTAGGGGCCCAGTACAGGGTTAGTGTATTTGTAGCATCTAAGGCGGTCAATCTTCTAAGATTACGAGGAGCAGGACGGAGGGCTGAGAGTAGAGCTCTGAGGTCTTTAAGATAAGTTGACTAAGGGCTGAGTAGAGGACGAAGGAGAGATATTATCCAGGACCCGTTACAACCTCACACACCTGCCTCACCTCACACACCAACCTCACCTCACACACCTGCCTCACCTCACACACCAACCTCACCTCACACACCTGCCTCACCTCACACACCAACCTCACCTCACACACCAACCTCACCTCACACACCTGCCTCACCTCACACACCTGCCTCACCTCACACACCAGCCTCACCTCACACACCTGCCTCACCTCACACACCAACCTCACCTCACACACCTGCCTCACCTCACACACCAACCTCACCTCACACACCAGCCTCACCTCACACACCTGCCTCACCTCACACACTTGCCTCACCTCACACACCTGCCTCACCTCACACACCTGCCTCACCTCACACACCAGCCTCACCTCACACACCAGCCTTACCTCACACACCTGCCTCACCTCACACACCTGCCTCACCTCACACACCAACCTCACCTCACACACCTGCCTCACCTCACACACTTGCCTCACCTCACACACTTGCCTCACCTCACACACCTGCCTCACCTCACACACCTGCCTTACCTCACACATTTAATACTAATATTTTGTACAATAGTTTCATAACTGTTTTTAGGAACTAAGATATTCTAGTTTCCCTTTTTAATTGCCAAGCCAAACGAGGGTGAAAATAACTCTACCCATTTGTTTTCCCCTCCGCCGGGAATCGAACCCGGAACTGTAGGACGACGAATCCCAAGTGCTGTCCACTCAGCCGTCAGGCCCTGGTGGGTGCACTTGTACCCCAAGGTTGCAATTCTTTGATCATGTCGTGGCGCAGTCGACTAGAGCTTGCACCTGGGGAACACCCCAGCGCATAGGTTCGAATCCTCATCACGGCTCCGATAAATTTGATCATTTATATATTACGATAATGTGTGTGTGTGTGTGTGTGTGTGTGTGTCGTATTGGGAATAATATCCTGCCCATCACACCACCAAACTTCAACGTTTGGGCAACTTGTAACTAGCTTCTAACAAGCAGTAACGAGTATCTAACAAGTTGTAACAACTCTCTAACACATCATAACAACCTTATAACAAGATGTGACAAGTTGTAACAATAGGGACCGTTACGATGTGTGTGGACAGGGATAGTAGTAACGCTAATTAATAATAGTATTAATAGTTATAATTGTATTAATGTTAATATCTCAGGAGAAATGGTGAAGAGAAGTAATCTAATCACTACAAGTGGTTCGACTGAACTACAAGTGGTTCGACTGAACTACAAGTGGTTCGACTGTACTACAAGTGGTTCGACTGTACTACAAGTGGTTCGACTGTACTACAAGTGGTTCGACTGTACTACAAGTGGTTCGACTGAACTACAAGTGGTTCGACTGAACTACAAGTGGTTCGACTGTACTACAAGTGGTTCGACTGTACTACAAGTGGTTCGACTGAACTACAAGTGGTTCGACTGAACTACAAGTGGTTCGACTGTACTACAAGTGGTTCGACTGTACTACAAGTGGTTCGACTGTACTACAAGTGGTTCGACTGTACTACAAGTGGTTCGACTGAACTACAAGTGGTTCGACTGAACTACAAGTGGTTCGACTGTACTACAAGTGGTTCGACTGTACTACAAGTGGTTCGACTGTACTACAAGTGGTTCGACTGTACTACAAGTGGTTCGACTGTACTACAAGTGGTTCGACTGAACTACAAGTGGTTCGACTGAACTACAAGTGGTTCGACTGTACTACAAGTGGTTCGACTGTATTACAAGTGGTTCGACTGTACTACAAGTGGTTCGACTGTACTGCAAGTGGTTCGACTGTACTACAAGTGGTTCGACTGTACTACAAGTGGTTCGACTGTACTGCAAGTGGTTCGACTGTACTACAAGTGGTTCGACTGTACTACAAGTGGTTCAACTGTACTACAAGTGGTTCAACTGTACTACAAGTGGTTCGACTGTACTACAAGTGGTTCAACTGTACTACAAGTGGTTCGACTGTACTACAAGTGGTTCGACTGTACTACAAGTGGTTCGACTGTACTACAAGTGGTTCGACTGTACTACAAGTGGTTCGACTGTACTACAAGTGGTTCAACTGTACTACAAGTGGTTCAACTGTACTACAAGTGGTTCGACTGTACTACAAGTGGTTCGACTGTACTACAAGTGGTTCAACTGTACTACAAGTAACAGCAGGAGAACAGGAGTGACATTAGCAGTCATGGCAACATTAGAGGAAGGAATTATTATATTCAAATTCGTTCATTTGACGTTAAATTTAGTTGTAAACATCAGGAAGGTTAAGAAGGGGTCAGGTGGAAGTGAAGAGTGAGGAGCTCACCAGGTTAAGGAGGAAGACGTTGGTGATGGTCCTCATCTTGCGGTTCTGGAGGAGTGTGACGATCACCAGCGTGTTGCCCACTACTCCCAGCAGGAAGATAATGACGTAGCAAGGGATTCGAACCGAGCCTTCGGTGTCTAGGAGAGGTACGGAGGATGTTTGACCTCCTCCGCCAGGTTTCTTGCTGGCGGAGGTGTCTCTCATCTCTCTGTCCGCCTGGTGAGGCGCGCCGGTCGGTGGCACCTCCTGCAGGTTGTACTCATTCGAAGCTTCGTGGGTCGCGGCTTCTCTCGCGGAGTTCGAAGCATTATCCTTTAAATACTGAACTCTCCGCGAACCACCACTTCTCTCTATGTTGTTGGCTCTGTATGTATGGTAGAGGCGGTCTTGTTTCTCCTGCTGGCCACCGTTGCTGTGTATTTTGTCTATGTTGAACCCGCTTGGCGAATCAAACTCACTGTGGTCAAAAATAATCTCGGTTTGATACGGAATTGGACGCTTGTGATTAAGTACAGATTCTTCGCCCTTGTGGCTCTCCTCCTTGTAATGTGTTTGGCCTTCTTGGGCTCCAGCGATAGATGCTGATGGCTGCTTCTGACTGGAGTTCGAGTCATCTCTCGTGTGCTGAGATTTAACGTCGGCTTCTGTACGGGTCAGCAACGAGGAAGCCTCATCAGCATCACTGCCAGAACTGAATTTATCCATTAGGAAGTTTTGGTGAAGGTCTGTGGGATATGGTAGCGAGGGACTCTGCCTCCACCTGGCCACACCCAGCTCGGTGTTGTATGGTCTGACGCGGCCAACGGTAAACTTGGAGTGTGGTCGGGTACTTGAGCCCCGGAGTGGGTGTTCCAGGGGTGTGTTGGCCTCCTCAACACCTCTTCTGCCCGACACTACTGCCTGCTTTGATCTTTTCTTTTCACATTCAGAATTTTCAACTATTTCCCCTTTACTTGTTTTGATTTGGGGTTCTTCGCGGCGCGTAATGGCAGACGTCTCTCCCTTCGGGGACGGAGGTAACTTGGCCGTTATTTTTACAGCTCCTGCTATAACTCTTGCCACACCTGTCACTCTTTCATCTCCTCCCCTCGCCACACCTGTCATTGTTCCAGCATCACGCCTCGCCACACCTTTCACTGTTCCAGCCTCACGCCTCGCCACACCTGTCACTGTTCCAGCCTCACGCCTCGCCATACTTGTCACTGTTCCAGCCTCACGCCTCGCTACACCTGTCACTGTTCCAGCCTCACGCCTCGCCATACTTGTCACTGTTCCAGTCTCACGCCTCGCTACACCTGTCATTGTTCCAGCCTCACGCCTCGCTACACCTGTCACTGTTCCAGCCTCACGCCTCGCTACACCTGTCACTGTTCCAGCCTCACGCCTAGCTACACCTGTCATTGTTCCAGCCTCACGCCTTGCTACACCTGTCATTGTTCCAGCCTCACGCCTCGCCGTACTTGTCACTGTTCCAGCTCTTTTCCTCGCCACACCTGTCATTGTTGCAGCCTCACTCCTCGCCACACCTGTCATTGTTGCAGCTTCACGCCTCGCCACACCTGTCATTGTTGCAGCCTCACGCCTCGCCACACCTGTCATTGTTGCAGCCTCACGCCTCGCCACACCTGTCATTGTTCCAGCCTCACTCCTCGCCACACCTGTCATTGTTCCAGCCTCACTCCTCGCCACAGTCTCTCCTCTCATACCAGCTAAACTGGTGTTGTCTTTCTCCATGTCATTATAATTAGTCACAGACATGTTGGACACTACTCGACTCATTACGAACTTTATGTTAGTGTCGAGAATTGGATTTTTCCTGAGCGTCAGTTGATTTTTAATTTCAGTTTTATTGTCTATATCTGTCATTCTTTCCCCTTTAGGTTTACTGTAAATATTTCTATACATTTTCACTAAAGTCGATACAAAATTATCACTCATTCTCACTTTTTTATTTCCTCGACTTACAGCTTTTTTCACTCTGTCACTGATTTTTGAGTTTAGTAGTTTATGCATTTGGTCTGTCTTTTTATTTTCCTGAAATCTTAAGGTAACATCACCCAAACTGTTTTTCGATTTCTTTGACGCTGTCTGCCGACCCGATCTGTCGTGGCTGTGGCTCACCCGATCACCGGAGGCTGATGGCGGGTCAGAGAGCTCAGGGCGACCCACAGCATCGCTGCCTTCAAACCACAAGCCTTGGGACCTCTCACTCGCGTGGCCTGAAACATTGTGATCTTGGGAATACTTAGAATAAATTACGAATTTGGTGTATTCAAGAGGATTCAGCGATGAGACAGGGAGAAATATCATACCACGGGATCTGTAACTTCGAAGTCGTTGTCGCGTCGTTCTTTTTGTGCGCACGTTTGCGATTGTGAAATGCTTTAGGGGTACGGTGGGTATGGGCAGTAGGGCGTTGATGGAGGAGATGAGTTGGTAAAGCGTTTGGAGCATCGGCTTTGGCTCGGTGAGCGACAGCAATCGTTGTTTAGGTCCTTGGGGCTGTGTTACTCCCGGAAGGTCCTCCAGGTCCCTGTTCTCGAGGGCGGAGGACACGCTAGAGAACACAGAGTCACTCGTTATGACCCGTCTCACTGGAGGCTCCATGTATCCCAAAGCGCTGGCGGCCTGGTGAGCGCTGATACTTCCCCCGACGGAGACAAGAGTCTGGAGGGCGAGAATGGCCAAGGAAGGAAGTACAGATGAAGAGACATGTGACGAAGGCGGCACCAGGGAAATAAAGAATACCATTTTAATAGTCTGAGTAACCGCAGGAGGCGGTGGACCGGAGAGCCATAGTCACTCCTTCACCTTGATCTTGACGAGAGAGACAAAGATTCTTCATATATCTATCCTTTTCACCAATGGATTCGAAGGCAGATAATAGGCCCTACCATCTTCGCGACACAAGCCATGTTTCTTGCCCCAAAAAAATGTCTTCATCTTGCCAAAACTGAACAATAATAGTTTGTTTGGTCCGGGCTTCTCAGCCGCAGTCTCGTTGTGCGACAGCCATTGTCATTTGCTCCTTATTCACACTTTATTAATTATGTTCTTGAGGTTCAACACCGCCAATATTTCCATAACAGGTGTTACCGCCCGCACGACCGCAGCCGCACCCATGGTGTACCATGTTGACGGTCAGCCTTGACCGCTCTAGGTGACAGGTGGTAGGATGCCCACACGGCCAGGGGAGCCCTCTAGATGATTGACAAGGCCTGGTGAGCCCTCTAGATGATTAACAAGGCCAGGGGAGCCCTCTAGATGATTGACAAGGCCTGGTGAGCCCTCTAGATGATTAACAAGGCCAGGGGAGCCCTCTAGATGATTGACAAGGCCTGGTGAGCCCTCTAGATGATTAACAAGGCCAGGGGAGCCCTCTAGATGATTGACAAGGCCTGGTGAGCCCTCTAGATGATTGACAAGGCGTGGTGAGCCCTCTAGATGATTGACAAGGCCTGGTGAGCCCTCTAGATGATTGACACGGCTCACCTAGCCGTGTCAATTACCTACAGATGACTGAGGCGGCCAGGTGAGGACTCCAGGTGCTACATGAGGACAGTCCACCACAGGGACGTGAGTGATAAAACGGGGACAAGATCAAATATTTATATATGGGAATTTGGGTGTTGCAAGTGAGTGGGGTCCAGGTGAGTGGGGTCCTGGTGAGTGGGGTCCTGGTGAGTGGGGTCCAGGTGAGTGGGGTCCAGGTGAGTGGGGTCCTGGTGAGTGGGGTCCTGGTGAGTGGGGTCCAGTCCAGGTGGTGAGGTGAGGGGGTCCTGGTGAGTGGGGTCCTGAGTGAGTGGGGTCCTGGTGAGTGGGGTCCAGGTGAGTGGGGTCCTGGCAAGTGGGGTCCTGGTGAGTAGTGGGGTCCTGGTGAGTGGGGTCCAGGGAGTGGGGTGAGGAGGAGTGTGTAGCGAGGCGAGTGAGGCAGTGAGGGAGCGCGCGTCACACCGACCTCCTCCCGACGACACCAACTGGCGACTGACTCAGACACGGGTCCTCACTCCCTCCCACCTCCCATTACTCCCTCCCTCCATTACTCCCTCCCTCCAAGCACTACTCCATCCATCACGTTGTGGGGTAATAATTTAAACAACAACAAACTAGTAGCAGACACACCACCTCCGCTAACACCACAACGACCCTAGTAAACACTCACCAGGACTCGAGACATCATTACGGGCTATTCATGCCCGTGCCACCTCTTGGGTGGCTTCATCTTTATCTTTATCGAGACATTACCTCACTATGTGTCGGGGAACGTCAGGCTCAACTACACGTCACGTGCTCACGCCCATCGTGACGTGCTCACGCCCATCGTGACGTGCTCACGTCCGTCATAGACTATGCCGCACCAGTATTGTACACCTACTCCCAAAGCGATATGAAAAGGCTCGAAGCATAGAGAATAAGTCATGACAATCATTCTTGGAGTTCCAAGAACTGCCAAATCGTCTAATCTACGAGAGGAGTTGTCCCTTCCCAGTGTTAAATGCAGAATTAAGGAACTGCAGAATGCTAAGCTTGCAATTATGATAGCCAGAGATCCCCATTACAATGATATTGCCAAGAAAAGACTGAGTTCTGTGTTACTTTCAGGGGTAAACAGGAGAAGCAGAAAATGGCATCACAGATCAGTCTGCTACCTCGAAGAGCTTCACCTGCTTGAGCAAGCCCGTGAGCTCCTGCCTGTAGAGAGGTTACCTCCCTGGGAGGATGACTCATGCAGGATTATCATCAATGAATGGCAACGAAAAAGTCCAACATGATAACACAAGAAATGAGGCACAAGTATCTCGAGGAAATTTATAAAGAAGCCGGAGATGAACTAGATCAAATCTACACTGACGGGTCATCTAATCCTGTCAATGGCAGGGTTGGTGCAGCATACACGGTAATTAGGAATAATGATTTTCAACGCAGAAATGAAGAGAAAGCCCGTATTGAGAACTGTGCCTCTTCAACGCAAGCAGAGCTAACTGCTATTGTTATGGCGTTAAGGTTCCTTGAAAGAAACACTAATGGCGCAGTGATCTGCACTGACTGAAAAGCAGCACTTCAAAGCCTAAGTAAAAATCGGGCCGAAAATCTTGCAATAGTCGCTGAAATTTAGAGAGCTGTGAGGGTACAAACCAACCAGGGAAGAGTCATCAAGTTTCTGTGGATCCCCTCCCATGTTGGGGATCCCCTCCCATGTTGGGGATCCCCTCCCATGTTGGGGATCCCCTCCCATGTTGGGGATCCCCTCCCATGTTGGGGATCCCCTCCCATGTTGGGGATCCCCTCCCATGTTGGGGATCCCCTCCCATGTTGGAATATGTGGGAATGAACGAGCAGATGTGCTGGCTGCTGAAGGCGCTGAAGGAGACCATATTGAATACTTCATACCCAAGACTCAACTACAAATTAGAGGTATTATCAGGCAACATCACCGTGACAAGGTAACTGAGGAAAGGAGGATAGAAGCACAAACCAGTGAATCTGTACGATGGTACAACATGGTTGCAGCTGGCAATCCCAATCATTATGGCCGAAGAGGAGGAGGACGAGGGAGAGAATCAGTAATAGCGAGAATTCGTCTGGGATACAAATATCCATGGAGATTCGGAATGGAAACAACAGTTGATCAGCGAAGTTGCAGAATCTGTGGTGAGAGTGATGGACACCGCCTTGAACACTATCTATCGTGAATGTGAACACCTGAGAGACATTAGGAATATGTGTAGAATAATAAACCCCACATTGTTTGAGTTAGGAAAACACTATTTGTCAAATATTGATACTGTTCTTAAAAGATTCCGCCATTTTGCATTAGCAAGATAACGTAAGATTTTAAGGGTTAACAGATGTTAATCTTCTTGTTCGATGAACTGTTCACTTGAGACAGTTAAGCAAGTCCCAGCTGTGTCTGGGTACAAGTGACAGGATGAACAACCCAGCGGGTTTTCTTCCTATTGGGGAGTGTTGTACATGCTGCTATGGCGGTATGTCCACTCACAGGATGAGTGGCGCTGCCCAATAAACTCGCCCCTCGAGGCAAAATTTAAAAATTTTAAAAATTTATCACTGCTGCCATATTCACTCTAGTGTTGATGATGATATCCTCATAATGCACCCAGAGTCTGCCAGTGCAGACTACTTATCACATGGCCCTCTATGACTAACCTTCCTGTGTGATGGGGATTTTTACCATCACGTAGCTAGCTTTATGACACACTGTACTCCCCTTCATATAGTCTAGGGCAGCTGCACACTGTACTCCCCTTCATATAGTCTAGGGCAGCTGCACACTGTACTCCCCTTCATATAGTCTAGGGCAGCTGCACACTGTACTCCCCTTCATATAGTCTAGGGCAGCTGCACACTGTACTCCCCTTCATATAGTCTAGGGCAGCTAGCACACACACTGTACTCCCCTTCATATAGTCTAGGGCAGCTGCACACACACTGTACTCCCCTTGATATAGTCTAGGGCAGCTGCACACACACTGTACTCCCCTTCATATAGTCTAGGGCAGCTGCACACACACTGTACTCCCCTTCATATAGTCTAGGGCAGCTGCACACATACTGTACTCCCCTTCACATAGTCTAGGGCAGCTGCACACATACTGTACTCCCCTTCATATAGTCTAGGGCAGCTGCACACACACTGTACTCCCCTTCATATAGTCTAGGGCAGCTGCACACACACTGTACTCCCCTTCATATAGTCTAGGGCAGCTGCACACACACTGTACTCCCCTTCATATAGTCTAGGGCAGCTGCACACACACTGTACTCCCCTTCATATAGTCTAGGGCAGCTGCACACACACTGTACTCCCCTTCATATAGTCTAGGGCAGCTGCACACACACACTGTACTCCCCTTCATATAGTCTAGGGCAGCTGCACACACACTGTACTCCCCTTCATATAGTCTAGGGCAGCTGCACACACACTGTACCCCCTTCATATAGTCTAGGGCAGCTGCACACATACACTGTACTCCCCTTCATATAGTCTAGGGCAGCTGCACACATACTGTACTCCCCTTCATATAGTCTAGGGCAGCTGCACACATACTGTACTCCCCTTCATATAGTCTAGGGCAGCTGCACACTGTACTCCCCTTCATATAGTCTAGGGCAGCTGCACACTGTACTAGGGCAGCTGCACACTGTACTCCCCTTCACATAGTCTATGGCAGCTGCACACTGTACTCCCCTTCACATAGTCTAGGGCAGCTGCACACTGTACTCCCCTTCACATAGTCTAGGGCAGCTGCACACTGTACTCCCCTTCACATAGTCTAGGGCAGCTGCACACTGTACTCCCCTTCACATAGTCTAGGGCAGCTGCACAAATGCACACGTACCTAAATGTGTTTATATAAATGAAAAGTGTCCTGTCAATCAGTTTCCCAACAATCACTCATTATTAAGCATGCAGGACAACATTATTATCTCTTATCAAATATCTCACAGGGGACAAGAGCAAAGAAATCTCTAAAAATAAAACATTAAGATAAAAGAAATACAATAAATACATATGATACGACAACGTGAGATCCTAAATTCACTTCCCGATCCTAGGCTGTGCCGCTGCCTCGCCAACACTACAGGTATAATAATACTAATAAAATGATAAGACTAATCTTTATTCAGATAAAAGTACATACAAAATGAGTTACAAGAAGGATGTTGGATTTCTAGAAGGAGCTAGTATATAGTATCCTTAAAGCCACTAACATGTTTCGGGCAACCTGGATTGACTCTGCACGTGTATGTATATGTAAATGGGAATATATATATATATATATATATATATATATATATATATATATATATATATATATATATATATATATATATAGAATTGCAAGAATTATCGCCTAACATAAATATACATTTTTGTATATTTATGTTAGGTGATGTTGGAGGGTGAAGAGCCTCCCCTAACCCCCCAACCCCCCTCTAGGCTACTGTCCTTGTCTTGATCAATCTTACAAGATACAAATCTTGTTATCACTATCAGTGTCTATGTCAAATAAAACTGAATTTTTCACTTCAATTCACTACGTCACTTGTAACAATTACAGTGATAGCACCAAACAGGTAAAAGTCCAGATCCCACCAGTACACCGTCCACCACAGTACACCGTCCACCACTACACCGTCCACCACTACACCGTCCACCACTACACCGTCCACCACCACTACACCGTCCACCACCACCACACCGTCCACCACTACACCGTCCACCACCACTACACCGGCCACCACTACACCGTCCACCACCAATACACCGTCCACCACCACCACACCGTCCACCACCACCACACCGTCACCACTCACCGTCCACCACCCGGCCACCACTACACCGTCCACCACCAATACACCGTCCACCACCACCACACCGTCCACCACCACCACACCGTCCCACTACACCACCACTACACCGTCCACCACCACTACACCGTCCACCACCACTACACCGTCCACCACCACTACACCGTCCACCACTACACCGTCCACCACCACTACCACCGTCCACCACCACTACACCGTACACCACCACTACACCGTCCACCACTACACCACCACCACCCGTCCACCACTACACCGTACACCGTCCACCACCACTACACCGTCCACCACTACACCGTCCACCACCACTACACCGTCCACCACCACCACCGTCCACCACTACACCGTCCACCACCACTACACCGTCCACCACCACCGTCCACCACCACCGTCCACCACCACTACACCGTCCACCACTACACCGTCCACCACCACTACACCGTCCACCACTACACCGTCCACCACCACTACACCGTCCACCACCACTACACCGTCCACCACCACTACACCGTCCACCACCACTACACCGTCCACCACTACACCGTCCACCACTACACCGTCCACACTACACACGTCCACCACTACACCGTCCACCACCACTACACCGTCCACCACTACACCGTCCACCACCACTACACCGTCCACCACCACTACACCGTCCACCACCACTACACCGTCCACCACTACACCGTCCACCACTACACCGTCCACCACCACTACACCGTCCACCACTACACCGTCCACCACTACACCGTCCACCACTACACGGCGTCCACCACTACACCGTCCACCACCACTACACCGTCCACCACCACTACACCGTCCACCACTACACCGTCCACCACTACACCGTCCACCACTACACCGTCCACCACCACTACACCGTCCACCACTACACCGTCCACCACTACACCGTCCACCACTACACCGTCCACCACCACTACACCGTCCACCACCACTACACCGTCCACCACCACTACACCGTCCACCACCACTACACCGTCCACCACTACACCGTCCACCACTACACCGTCCACCACCACTACACCGTCCACACCACGTCCACCACCACTACACCGTCCACCACCACTACACCGTCCACCACCGTCCACTACACCGTCCACCACTACACCGTCCACCACTACACCGTACCACCACCGTCCACCACCACTACACTCCACCACCACTACACCGTCCACCACCACTACACCGTCCACCACCACTACACCGTCCACCACCACCGTACACCGTCCACCACCACTACACCGTCCACCACCACTCCACACCGTCCACCACCACTACACCGTCCACCACCACTCCACCACCACCGTCCACCACCACTACACCGTCCACCACCACTACACCGTCCACCACCACTACACCGTCCACCACTACACCGTACCACCGTCCACCACCACACACCGTCCACCACCACTACACCGTCCACCACCACTACACCGTCCACCACCACTACACCGTCCACCACCACTACACCACTCCACCACCACTACACCGTCCACCACCACTACACCGTCCACCACTACTACCACCGTCCACCACCACCGTCCACCACTACTACCACTGTCTACCACCACCGTCCACCACTACCGTCCACCACCACCACCGTCCACCACCACCACCGTCCACCACCACTACACCGTCCACCACCACCACACCGTCCACCACTACACCGTCCACCACTACACCGTCCACCACTACACCGTCCACCACCACCGTCCACACTACACCGTCCACCACTACACCGTCCACCACCACCGTCCCACCACTACACCGTCCACCACTACACCGTCCACCACCACTACACCGTCCACCACTACACCGTCCACCACCACTACACCGTCCACCACTACACCGTCCACCACTACACCATCCACCACCACACCGTCCACCACTACACCGTCCACCACCACTACACCGTCCACCACCACCTACACCGTCCACCACTACACCGTCCACCACCACTACACCGTCCACCACCACTACACCGTCCACCACCACACACGTCCACCACTACACCGTCCACCACTACACCGTCCACCACCACTACACCGTCCACCACCACTACACCGTCCACCACCACTACACCGTCCACCACCACTACACCGTCCACCACTACACCGTCCACCACTACACCGTCCACCACTACACCGTCCACCACCACTACACCGTCCACCACCACTACACCGTCCACCACCACTACACCGTCCACCACTACACCGTCCACCACCACTACACCGTCCACCACCACTACACCGTCCACCACCACTACACCGTCCCACACCGTCCACCACACCGTCCACCACCACTACACCGTCCACCACCACTACACCGTCCCACCACCGTCCACACTACACACACCACCACCACTACACCGTCCACCACCACTACACCGTCCACCACCACCACACCGTCCACCACTACACCGTCCACCACCACCGTACACCACCGTCCACCACCACTACACCGTCCACCACCACTACACCGTCCACCACTACACCGTCCACCACCACTACACCGTCCACCACTACACCGTCCACCACTACCACACCGTCCACCACCACTACACCGTCCACCACCACTACACCGTCCACCACCACTACACCGTCCACCACCACTACACCGTCCACCACCACACCACACCGTCCACCACCACTACACCGTCCACCACCACTACACCGTCCACCACCACTACACCGTCCACCACCACTACACCGTCCCCACCACTACACCGTCCACCACCACTACACCGTCCACCACCACTACACCGTCCACCACCACACACACCGTCCACCACCACTACACCGTCCACCACCACACCCCGTCCACCACCACTACACCGTCCACCACCACTACACCGTCCACCACCACACACCGTCCACCACCACTACACCGTCCACCACCACACACCGTCCACCACCACTACACCGTCCACCACTACACCGTCCACCACCACTACACCGTCCACCACTACACCGTCCACCACCACTACCCGTCCACCACTACACCGTCCACCACCACACTACACCGTCCACCACCACCACACAACCGTCCACCACCACTACACCGTCCACCACCACCACACCGTCCACCACCACTACACCGTCCACCACCACTACACCGTCCACCACCACTACACCGTCCACCACCACTACACCGTCCACCACCACCACACCGTCCACCACCACTACACCGTCCACCACCACCACACCGTCCACCACCACTACACCGTCCACCACTACACCGTCCACCACCACACCGTCCACCACTACACCGTCCACCACCACCACACCGTCCACCACTACACCGTCCACCACTACACACCGTCCACCTACACCGTCCACACCTACACCGTCCACCACTACACCGTCCACCACCACTACACCGTCCACCACCACTACACCGTCCACCACCACCACTACACCGTCCACCACTACACCGTCCACCACCACCCACCACCACTACACCGTCCACCACCACCGTCCACCACCACACGTCCACCACCACTACACCGTCCACCACTACACCGTCCACCACCACTACACCGTCCACCACCACACACCGTCCACCACCACTACACCGTCCACCACTACACCGTCCACCACTACACCGTCCACCACCACTACACCGTCACCACCACTACACCGTCCACCACCACCACACCGTCCACCACTACACCGTCCACCACCACCACACACCGTCCACCACTACACCGTCCACCACTACACCGTCCACCACCACTACACCGTCCACCACTACACCGTCCACCACTACACCGTCCACCACCACACCGTCCACCACCACACACCGTCCACCACCACACACCGTCCCACCACTACACCCGTCCACCACCACACCGTCCACCACCACACCGTCCACTACACACCGTACCAAAGATTAGCAAACAATTCCAACTTTTTACCCAATAGTTTGAATAGAACAACAACACGTAATCCTCTGGGGTGAGTTGAGTGTGTGACTAACGAGCCCTCTGCCAGTTAGGGGGCCCTCGGTGGCCTAATAGGCTTCACTCCCTCTATACACTCTCGTGTCCCTTGAACAAAACTACCGTCAATAAAATCTGCATCACCATTGATGTTCTCAATAAAAGTGGTGCAATTTTCTTATACATTATTTAATTGGTCACAAATTAAAAAAATATATTACAAAATATCGGTCAGAAATGTTTCATATATTTCGTTTCGGGAAATAGAGGCAACGAGTGTTTTAAAATGCAATTGCACTATGCAAATTAAAACAGGAAGTGTTGCTTTCCGCTGCTTGCAGATATTCACATCCTGTTGCATAAATATGTAACAGAACGCATCAGTAAAATTATATATATATATATAAATTATATATATATATATATATATATATATATATATATATTATATATATATATATATATATATATATATATATATATATACTATCGCTGTATCTATCGATGATTTCTGTGTTGTTTGCTAAGACTTCTCTGGTGATGTTTTGGTTGTGGGAAGAGGCTATATGTTCCTTAATGGAGCCTGTTGCTTATGCATCGTTAAACGCCTGGAAAGAGATGTTGTTGTCTTGCCTATATACTGAGTTTTTTTAGGCTTACAGTCCCCAAGAGGGCATTTTAAGGCATAGACGACGTTGGTCTCTTTTAAAAGCGTTCTGCTTGTGTCTGGAGAGTTTTCTCATGAGTAGGCTGGCCGTTTTTTTGGTTTTATAGTAAATTGTCAGTTGTATCTTTTGATTTTTGTCTGTAGGGATAACGTTTCTACTGACAATATCTTTCAGGACCCTTTCCTCCGTTTTTATGGGCTGGTGGAAAAAGAAGTTCCTGTAAAATAGTCTAATAGGGGGTTATAGGTGGTTGTGTTAGTTGTCTCTTCTAGGTTTTACATGGCGTTTCACTTTCCTTCTTATGACCTTTCCTTCCACTACACCGTCCACCACCACACCGTCCACTACTACACCGTCCACCACCACACCGTCCACCACTACACCGTCCACCACTACACCGTCCACCACCACTACACCGTCCACCACTACACCGTCCACCACCACCACACCGTCCACCACCACACCGTCCACCACCACTACATCGTCCACCACTACACCGTCCACCACCACACCGTCCACTACTACACCGTACCAAAGATTAGCAAACAATTCCAACTTTTTCCCCAATAGTTTTGAATAGAACAACAACACGTAATCCTCTGGGGTGAGTTGAGTGTGTGACTAACGAGCCCTCTGCCAGTTAGGGGGCCCTCGGTGGCCTAATAGGCTTCACTCCCTCTATACACTCTCGTGTCCCTTGAACAAAACTACCGTCAATAAAATCTGCATCACCATTGATGTTCTCAATAAAAGTGGTGCAATTTTCTTATACATTATTTAATTGGTCACAAATTTAAAAAATATATTACAAAATATTCGGTCAGAAATGTTTCATATATTTCGTTTCGGGAAATAGAGGCAACGAGTGTTTTAAAATGCAATTGCACTATGCAAATTAAAACAGGAAGTGTTGCTTTCCGCTGCTTGCAGATATTCACATCCTGTTGCATAAATATGTAACAGAAACGCATCAGTAAAATGTGCATGCAAATATATATATATATATATATAATATATATATATATATATATATATATATTATATATATATATATATATATATATATATATATGTCGTACCTAGTAGCCAGAACGCACTTCTCAGCCTACTATGCAAGGCCCGATTTGCCTAATAAGCCAAGTTTTCCTGAATTAATATATTTTCTCTAATTTTTTTCTTATCACATGATAAAGCTACCCATTTCATTATGTATGAGGTCAATTTTTTTTTATTGGAGTTAAAATTAACGTAGATATATGACCGAACCTAACCAACCCTACCTAACCTAACCTAACCTATCTCTATAGGTTAGGTTATGTTAGGTAGCCGAAAACGTTAGGTTAGGTTAGGTTAGGTAGGTTAGGTAGACAAAAAAACCATTAATTCATGAAAACTTGGCTTATTAGGCAAATTGGGCCTTGCATAGTAGGCTGAGAAGTGCATTCTGGCTACTAGGTACGACATATATATATATATATATATATATATATATATATATATATATATATATATATATATATATATATATATATATATATATATTATATATATATATATATAATATACCCCCATTCTTTTGTATGTACACATATATATTTACTTTATTTGAACTTTGTTACAAAAAAGGAGTTACATATGGGTTACAAAGATGGTTATCATAGGTTGTAGAGTTCCTCCAGCTCCTCAGATGGCGGGCAGGAACCCTGGATGCAGTGCGCATTTCCCCTCTGTATCGCCACACTGAGGCGCTGGAAAAGAAAGCTTGCAGCTCTCGGGTCCCTTGTTGTTTCAATGAGCCTAGAACCCAGTTCCTTCAAAAAACTGGTAGCACTTTTACCCCAGGCGCCGAGTGTCTCAGAAGCAATGGGGACAAAATTGTAGTGGTGATCCAGTTCTCTATACTTAATGGGATTTGGCTGCTTCCCTGTGGGTGGCAGCGCCACCTGGTTGTGCAACACTGAGGTTAATGTAGGTGTTAGCCAGGGTTGATACGCACGTGTAGTCCCATACCAACTGCTTGCCATTCTTCCAGGGGTTCACTGTGATACCATCCGGGCGACCAATAAGAGCATCAGAGTTACGGGGCGTTAGGTAACGGGGCTCTCTTTCAGCTGGGCATCCAGCTGTGGCGAGGCTCCTCTTGATGATGTCGTTAACTTCACTGTGCCTCGAGTGCCATCCCCCTGTGCTTTGGCAGAGTAGGCCATGGTGGCCGTACCTGTCAGCCACCACCTCGCCGCAAATACACCTATATCTGGTGTGGATTGGGGCAGCAAGGCGGAGGGCCACAGCAATTCGGAGGGCGTGTGGTGTGAGACGCGTGCCGTGTTTTCGTCTGTGATGTTGTCGATGAAGGCTCGAGCTGCATGGGCTGCCGCCTCACACCCTTGAGGAATGCCAAACCCAAGCTGTTTTGGCTTCAGCATGTTGGCCGCTGCATCACTAACTGTTCTTGCAGCTGCCTTTGCGACGAGACGCGGGAGAGAATTGCCCACAGCTATTGGCCTGATCCCTCCATCTTTTTCTTTAGAGCACAGAGAGATGCTCCAAAAAAAGATACGTGGAAGTGTCCAGCTTCCACTTATGTCCTCTTGTCCAGTTTTTGTGTCCAATTGTCCAAAGGAATGTAAGGAAAATGCTCGTACCATGTATGGCTATCTTGAGATCTTGAGGTTATCTTGAGATGATTTCGGGGCTTTAGTGTCCCCGCGGCCCGGTCCTCGACCAGGCCTCCACCCCCAGGAAGCAGCCCGTGACAGCTGACTAACTCCCAGGTACCTATTTACTGCTAGGTAACAGGGGCATTAACTGACTGGAATGGTGTGACTCACTGACTCACTGACTTTCACGGTGAAAGAAACTTTGCCCATTTGTTTCTGCCTCGTGCGGGAATCGAACCCGCGCCACAGAATTACGAGTCCTGCGCGCTATCCACCAGGCTACGAGGCCCCCCTCAACTGGCTGGTCAACATGTGGAATACAATGAAAGAAGTTGTGGAAGCCACTTCCATACACAATTTTTAAGGCAACATTTGAACAGAATTTTAATTTCAAAACACTACTTAAATTGTAACGCAGCAGATATACAAGCTTCTAGCTCCTTATATATATATTATGCCCCTACTTAAACAGGTAGGGCATAAAGAGCTATAGACCTCTCGACTGTAGACAAGTTCAAGTTCACGTATATTTATTGAGACAAGAAAGAAATCTCAAAGGGATAGAGTAGCTTAGGCTATTTCTACCCCCCTTTCGCCTGAAGACACTGTTTGGTAAACACACACACACACACACCTTACGAATATCCATGATTCCCTTCGCCTGTTTCTGCCTGAGCACCAGTCTTGCAGGTCTGGGGCAGCCTACTGTGTGATCACTCCTGTCATCTCCGAGCTGAAAATCGCTATTTATTATGTCTGGTGCATGTCGGGCCTCCAACAGCCGGCGTCTCCCACCACTCAGCTGCCTTTAATGCAGCCCGTCTTCCTATGGCCTCCCAACGAGAAACTGCTGTACTAAAGTGCCCTTATCCTAACCTACCAGAGGACGTTTATCTAACCTAGTACAGCATGGCTCGTGTACCTGTCAGCATAGGCACATATAGCCTAACTAGGGGTTAATAATACCATGCATTTAATACATACACCAGTATACTCCTAGAAGAAACAATTAGGAACAGAAAAAGAAAACAAAAATGTATATAAAAGTATATCTAAATATATCCAGAGTTAATGGCAAGACACAAACATCAATATAAATCCTAATTCCAGAGCATGACTTAACTGTTAGATGTTATCACCAGCCTCCCCTGGAGACTACTTAGGGCTCCAGGCGCCGCCCTGGAAACACAAACCGAAACTGTCTCTATTTTCCGCTTGTTACAACTTGTAATAAAGTTGTTACATCTTGGCTTAACGTGTTTATGGCGTATTAGAACGTTGTTACAGCTTGCTATATTGGTTGTTATAATTGGTTAGGTGGTGTTAAAACTTGTTCGAACGTTGTACCAACGTCGTAGTTTCGGTGTGTGTTTGGCGCGTAGCTCCAGTGACACCCTCCTCCTACCGCCTTCTAGTTACCAAGCATCTGATATTATGTTTAATTAACACACTATATAATAAAGTAATCACTCTCAGACAGACACACTTGCACTAACATATTATTTCATACATTCTAAAATGATAACTAAAAGCGTAAACATTCTTAAAGGACTTAAAGGAACAATTAATGTCATAATGGTGCTACAAGCTGGCAACACAACACTGGACAAGACTGTCCTCCTCCCACACGTATTTGACACGAACAAATCCTGTCCTCACACAAGCAAGATCTTGCTCTCTCTCATACACCAGCCATACTGCCACATCCTACCATAAACATTAACAATTTCTCTCATATACATCCTTCAATCTGAGATGGGCGAATAAGATCTGTTGCACATATTATCTGTGAGACCCAAGCAATCATCTTGGTTGTAACTAGGACCCAAAACAGAAAACGGAGGACAGTATGTCATTTTCGTGAGCCTCCATTTTCTTGTACGACGTTTTTTGGCTCTATGTAGAGTGTACGTCAAAATGCGACGATCTATTAGGAGGACGGATTGTTTAGTGAGCCACGTGGACAGGGAAAAAGCATCGTTTGGTCGTTGTGGTATTAACGATCCTACACGATATTAAAGTCATATCTCTATAACCTATCGATGTTTACATATTAAAGTTCAACCTAACACGCATGTTGGAAATTTCCAGCACCAAAATGCCATACCCCTAGTGCAATATTATAAATTTATTGTACTAAGAAATCTAATTTACTAATACTACTAACCAGTAGTGTAGCAATGTTAATTCTTATTAATCTGAGGCGTAATACCACCAAACATTTCCTAGAATTCATGGCTACGATTGCGTCAGCCATGCAGCTCAAGAGAATAAATTACATTTATCCATAAATCGAATTAAACTCAGTCTAACCTTGTAGAATTTATTAAGGAATATAGATTGGCAATTGATTTAGCAAATTATATAGCTCTTTATTGGAAAGAGTTTTCCACAGCTGAAATCACCTGATCCAGTAAATAAAGTATTGAACTGATATTCATCCACAAATATTAATATTTTATCTAATGTCATTTGGGTTAAATGATAAACACAGCAAGAAATAATCACCTGTTACCTAAAGTACGTTATAGAGACGTTAAATGACGTCGCTAATGTTTCCGTCGATTAGGAAATTAAATTGAAATATTTAAATATATTAAGCAAGTTTCCAACATCCGGTGCTAGGTGGCGCGCGGTACAGACTCGAAAGAGACGTGGTGGAGAGACGCCATATTTGGGAGAGAGTCCTGAAGCTCGTCTTATTATCGTCTCAAAGTTGGAGCATCCGTGCATTAACAGATCTCATATAGACTCAACGGCTTCATCTTATTCCGGACATCACGTCCGGCAAGGCTAAGTAACCTTTTTATATAGTTGTAGCCTCAATTTATATATTATATAGGATGCCTTGTCGTCAAGACGCATGACCATCAAAATAACCTCGTGAGTGCAATTATTATATTCTACCAACACTAAATGTATGAATATATGTGAGGGAATATGCACTCTTAGGTGGAAATCACTTGATATTGGTATTTCAGTGTTGAGTGACCTACAAGGGAAGCGTACTTCGCCCCGTGGATCACGTGTCGCCCGAGATATCAGGCATTGACAGGATTATACAAGTCGTAGAGCTGTCGGATGTTCCTCATTCATCTTTGGCAGCTAAGCTTCCAAACTTGTGAATTTAGTAGTTAGCTTACTAATCCATGCTATAATTAATTTTGATTTCTATATGAAATGTCATACCGATATCATTAGTAGATTAACATCTTAGAATTTACCCCCAAAAGATGTATAAGGAAATCACGCCTCTTAAAGCGAAGTTTATACAGTCTGCTTCTTTAACATTATTATGAATTTATTATTTATTTAAATCTTATATGATATTAAATAGTGGAGAGTAAATCTCCCACAACACACACCCATTTGGCTTTGAGAGAAATATATGTAGTAGATATGATAGAGGAAAATAGATAAAGGAGTCAGTACATTATTCATCCGACGGTTAGATAGGCGGGGCCCAAGAGCTAACAGCTCGATTCTGCAAGCACAAAGAATAAATACGTTAATATAGACACAGACACACACTTAAACTTACTAACCGACACCAAAATGAGAAAAGTTAAAAAGAGAAGTGAAGATGTAATATTTCAAGGGGATGAGACGTTAATGTTTAGCAACAAGAGAACTAGTAAGTATGGTATTACCACACCAGTGGTATCTCTACCGCACCAGTGGTATCTCTACCACACCAGTGGTATCTCTGCCACCCACACCTGTGGTATCTCTACCACACCAGTGATATCTCTACCACACCTGCGGCATCTCTACCACACATCTGGTATCTACCACACCTGTGGTATCTCTACCACACATCTGGTATCTACCACACCTGTGGTATCTCTACCACACCAGTAATATCTCTACCACAAGTGTTGTAGAGATACTACTTGTGGAATGTGGACACTTCTCCAGTGTGAGCTGGCTGCTCACCGGTGAGACTTTTCAGGTGAATTCTTGACGCGTTTCAAGAGAAGAGCTTTTCATAGCAGGTTTGGCGAAAACATTATGGAATTCCGTGAAATGTTACATAAAAGACAGAGAAATACGAGACAAAATATTCGCTGACGCAAGACAATTTATGACTGATTCTACCATAAGAATTCCCTGAAATTGTCAATAGTGCTCTGAAATGTTTTAAGCCTTTATGCATCAGTTTGTCGCTGTGAGGAATTTTTCTCTTTATATGTAAAAATGTGCACCGGGAATATACAGAATATTTACGCGTTCCACTAAGCATGATCTCCGTACAATATTCCCTTTATAAATATATATATATATATATATATATATATATACCTAATAGCCAGAACGCACTTCTCAGCCTACTATTCAAGGCCCGATTTGCCTAATAAGCCAAGTTTTCATGAATTAATGTTTTTTCGTCTACCTAACTTACCTAACCTAACCTAACCTAGCTTTTTTTGGCTACCTAACCTAACCTTACCTATATATATAGGTTAGGTTAGGTTAGGTAGGGTTGGTTAGGTTCGGTCATATATCTACGTTAATTTTAACTCCAATAAAAAAAAATTGACCTCATACATAGAGAAAAGGGTTGCTTTATCATTTCATAAGAAAAAAATTATAGTAAATATATTAATTCAGGAAAACTTGGCTTAATTGGCAAATCGGGCCTTGAATAGTAGGCTGAGAAGTGAGTTCTGGCTACTAGGTACGACATATATATATATATATATATATATATATATATATATATATATAGTGGGTAGAGCAAGTCTCATATATATATATATATGACTGTCTACCCACTACATATATATATGTAGTGGGTAGAGCAACAGTCTCCTTTCATGCAGAACGGCGTTCAATCTCCAGCCGTCCAAGTAGTTGGGCACCATCCCCCCCCCCCCCATCCCACCCCAAATCCTTATCCTGATCCCTTCCCAGTGCTATATATGTTAGCTTTCAAATTCCAAGACGGTTGGTGAATAACCACTCCTGAGGCGGCTAGGCCTCTGACGTCATTCCCACAGAGCTGACAGTGGCCGCTCTCAAGTAGGCCACCAATAATCTCACAGACCTAAGTCAGGGCAGGACCTCGGTGTGTTGGTTATTGCCTTTATATTATTGCCTTTCTCAATGAAGTCCTTGAAGCAATGACAGTGTGTATCTCTTCAACAACCAAGCAAGCACGAACAACAAGGTAACGAATAATGGTGGCAGCGGTGGGATGGCGCGTGAGGTCCGAAAAATGCTGCGGGAAAATCGAAATGGCTGGCATGGGAATTGTCCTCTCCCGTCACTGATGAGAAATTGTGCTTGCTGCAAAATGTCATGCCTTTCTTTGAGAATGTTAACCTAGACCAGTTGTAGATGCTGACGGAACCAGAGTGAATTTGACCCAGACCAGATGCAGACAACCTAGGCAACATAAATCACATGCAGTGAATTGTACAGTCTCTAGTGATGGTCCACTAGTATCGGCCATAGTACATGGTAGAGTTGTAAACGTCTCTGTTGATTCAGGGGCCAAGACTAATATTGACAAGCCTTCAGCTCTTAAAGATATTGCAAGTAAGCACTCTGTCACTGTAAAATATCCTCTAAACCTTTTCTGTGTGGTGTTTCAGGAAATAAAATTATACTTATGGGGGAAATTGACCTCCCACTCAAGTTAAAGGACATATCATGCTGTCTGTAACATGCCTAGTTGTTGACAGTATCCATTTTCTCGGGTGATATTCTCCTAGGTTTGTTTACCAAGATGGACGAAAATATTGCATTGTTCCTCAACGTTGGAATATCAGTATTAAGGACACAGTCATACTTTTATGTATCATGCTTAAAATGGGTCATGAGTTCAGCCGTCAGACAGATTATGTTCATTTTGTCGACAGCCAACTTGCTAACTGGTTTGTCATATACTTGTCACAGTAGCATACCTGAGAAAACAGGCACTCAACTGAAGCATCGTAGTTGTGCAGTTGTACAAGAGAGTGAGTATCAAGACTTTCTGGAGGGGAACGGATTCCCGTTGTCTTGCCCGCCTAGCGGCTTTCATTTCTGAAATCAGTAGTTCTACAGCTGCTGACACTGTTCTGCACTCTCATTCCCTCACAAGAGTAAGAGTTAAGATTCAGGGAGTGCCTGAGTTATTGGATGTCATCGCAGAAAGCGAAACATGTAAAGTGAATGGTATGTTTGTTGAACCCTCCTGTCACATAGTACAGGAAGGTATTATTACATTGTATGTTGCAAACAATAGTAGGCCGACGTCTTTCTCCAGTCCGGCACCCACGTTGTAGATTTTGCCCAATACTCGTTACCGGTGCGAGTGGTGGACGATGTCTCCGTGGAACATGCTATGTGTCCACTCACACAAGGAGAATGTGGATCTCAGCCAGAGATACAAGTGCACCACCTCAGTCCTACTGATTTCCCTGACTCTGTAGTGTCTCAGAAGCAGTGGGGACAAAATTGTAGTGGTGATCCAGTTCTCTGTACTTATGGGACTTGGCTGATTCCCTGTGGGTGGCAGCGCCACCCGGTTGTGCAAAACTGAAGTCAGTGTAGGTGTTAACCAGGGTTGATAGCGTGTGTAGTCTCATACCAACTGCTTGCCATTCTTCCAGGAGTTCACTGTGATACTATCTGGGCGACCAACAAGAGCATCAGAGTTATGGGGCGTTAGGTAACAGGGGGCTCTCTTTCAGCTCGGCATCTAGCTGTGGTGAGGCTCCTAGTGATGATTTCATTAACTTCACTATGCCTCGAGTGCCATCCCCCTGTGCTTTGGCAAAGTAGGCCATGTTGGCCACACCTGTTGGTCTCCACCTCGTCGCAAATACACCTATATTTGGTGTGGATCGAGGCAGCAATTCAGAGAGCGTGTGGGGTGAAACGCGTGCCAGTTGCAGACATTGGGGTTGCTAAGAGGAAATCTCCTGCATGTGGGGCTGCTACTGCTGTGAGGCGATCAATGTTGTGTTGTGTTGTTGCAGCACTCAGGCACTCTGCAGCAACTTGGTCTACAATGGGGCCATCCCATTGTAGCTGGATTGCTTGTGAGCTTTTGAGGATAGTGGTTGAGGTGATGGGCCTGTACGAGAGGCCCACTCGGTGGCACAGGGTATAAAATTGGGATCGTGTACACCTGCCAGCTGATGTAAGTAGGCAGATAGAATGTCCTTAAGAAGGTCGTCGGATGCCGAGGAGGACAGGAAGGCTGGTACAGCGATTTGCATTGCTGTTCGAACTCCGAGGCCCCCAATTTTTATGGGAAAAGAAGCTGTTTCCACTGTAGGTCATCGAGAGAGAGGTTGAGGGCTTTTTCTAGCACTGATTTCAGTAACCAGCCCGTCCTCCAAAAGTGGGGAGGTAAATGTAACAGCACAAGTGTAATTATGTACTATTCCTAAGTCTGGAATTATACTTATTTTCATTTAGTATTAAACCGTACTGTCAAATATATTGTGAATATTTGAGTTTACCTGAAAAGCTGAATAGAAAACCACGAGCTAACCTAACCATCTTTGTGTTTGAAGATAAGCATTTTATTGCTTCTTAATTTCAATTAGTACTTAACCTATAGCTATAATGATACTACAGTTTTATAAAACTAATAAAACAAAATAAAAATATTACAATAAAATGTAAAGTAATTCAGTATATTTTTAAATTTTGTATAAAATCTCTATTGTTTAATAAAACTGAAAAAGAAATTCCTGATATTTAAAACTTGTGTATAGTAAATTGAGCTTGAAAATTTCATCCTAAAATTCAGAGGGCCTTAACAGAAAACGAGGAGAATAAATGGGGAGGTAAATGGAATTATGTACTATTTCTAACAGCCAGGAAATTAACTTATTTCATTTAGTATTAAACCGTACTTCCAATTTCGGAGGATGGATTGCAGCAACTAGCTCATACTATCCTGTCCCGGATTTCCTGAGGGGGGGTGGGTTGGAGTTTATGGAGCTTAAACCTCCAAAGAGCTCTGGTTACTACACCAGACCGTTCCTTGCGTACAGGTAGACAACGTCCCCCAACCACTTTGCCGAAACACAACCGACCTCGGCAGCCAAACTCTCTCGCTATCAACAGTCAACCAACAATGATCTCTAAGAGTGCTTGTAGTTTTCTCAGGAGATCAACCTGTACACCACCTGATCTTGGAGAGGGGTTCAGCGTCACATATCTTGGGGTGCAGCTCCAACACTGGCCTCGTTGTCCTGTGTACACACCCTACTTGAGCCGCCGTGACTCCCCACTCTCTACTTGTTTGAAATGATCTCCTTAATCCCCCTTTTCTGAATTAGTATTTCTTACCACCCTATCTGCAGCTATAATCCTTTCTCTCTCTCTCTCTCTTTTCTGCTTTCAGGGCAGGCTCACCAGGACAAGGGCAAACAGCTGCTAACTATACACGTTTAATAAAACAAAGAACATGTACAGTACACTACATAAAGAAATATGGATATTAACCTGAATACTTTAAGCTACTATAATCTGGTAGCAATCCAATACCATCCTGGCTTCACCAGCCGTCTATATCAAGTGGTCGCCCAACTCCTGGCTTGCCACTTATTACCCCCCCCCCCCCACCAAGTGGGTTAAATCTTGCCATAATAATATTACACAATCAGCCCAATGTGTAATATATGTAACTCAGCCTATGGCTGTAACACTAGAAACATCTGCATAGAAATTCCTCAACACAAAAATGGTCAATAACCCACCTTCCACTGCACCTTACACGCCAATGACATTACATCTCAAGCACTCTCCCAGCATACTATAAATAACCATCATGAACCTCCGCTCTGCATCTAGAGGCTCACTACCCTGTACAACTCTGGGTTTTCCCAGAACTGTCTACAAGAGTCTTCTGTCCCAGACTGCTGCACCATGAAGTTTTCCTTAAACTGGTGATGCTCCACCACTGATTCCACTGACACGTGCAACTCCATTTCCTTTAGCAGCTAAAACATTCATTCGAATATCACTGACTATTTTCTGGGTGTCACTACTATGTGCGTTCAATGCCAGGAGTGCACTCTGCGAGTCACAGTATATAAGTCCACTGCCTTTGTGATTAATTCCTATGGATACCATCACATGTTGGCATCTCAAGGCATGACACTGTTGATATGCTTGCTAAGACAGCCTGCAGAAAACCAGTGGTAGAAATTGATATGGGTGTTTCATTAGCAGTGACAAAGAGAATACTTAAACAAATATCTAATGAAAATCTCACCGACCTAACAAATTCACAAAGACCTGAAAGTTGTAGCATTAAATATTATGATAGATATCGTGAGGAGACATTCACATATGGGACTAATAGAACAAGAACCCGGCAATGTGATGTTATAGTGGTCAGAATACGCCTTGGATATAGACGTATCTGGCAGCTTTCTCAAAACCCAAATGTCGAGTACACAATGTGTCAACCTTGTGAAAGAGAAAACATGCACTCTCTTGAACATTATATTGTAGAATGTCCCATACTGACTGACTTTCGCCCTCCTGGGCTAAGGTATGCTGAACTGTGTAATTACTATATGAGTACTGGAACACTTGATGATATATTGGACTTGTATCCAAGATTGACCATGTAATATATCAATTATACAATGTATATATATATATGATGTAACTATTGTGACGGTAACGCGTTGGTGTTCGGCTGCTTAAGGCTAGGGGTATGGCCTCGTCACATAGTTATAAAAAAAAATAGAAAAACTGGAACTTCGTCTGTGGTAAGGTAAGGAGAAGACACACAAAACACAAGTAAAACTTTAACAATGAAATTTTAATTACGTTAAATAAATCAAAACATGAAAATATGGACAAACAAATATGTATAATAAAATCAATGAATCAAAATAATAAGAATACTTAAATGACACAATGAAAGTTACGTTAAGGCAAAATAATAAGAAGTGCAACACAAAAGTTAAGTGGGAGGTGCTGGAATATTGGCTTAAAGCCACCACCTCTCTCAGTACACTCTAGAGTCTAGCTGGGAGGAGTGCTGGCTACGAAAGCACGGAACATTCTGAAGACTGATGTTGGGGCGACCCCAGACATCGGGTAGTATGGGGGGGGGCGAGGCAGGTGCAGCCAGACCGGCGACCAATCAGCGGAGTCGTAGCGATCAACGGGTAGTTTGGTGGTTGGAGTTCGAACAGGTGGCTGGTTGCATACGTTTCTGCTCACCCTGGCAAGCCTTGCTGGTGTTTGTTGTCGTTGTTGGACATTTCTTCCATAGTCTTTTATATAGTTGTGAAGACGTAATTTTGGAGGGAAGAGCAGGCTCAATCTCTTGAAGGAGATTATCGTCACAACTCTCCCCCGAAGCCTGCGGTTCTGGAAGAAGTACGTCGTTATGTGGTGGAGTAATGGATGGAGTTGCTTCTACTTCATAAACTCTGGAGAGATCATGGGCTAAGATGTTGTCAGACTCTTGGTATAGCGTGTCTCCAGGTTGAATTTCTGCAGGTAGCAAGCCCATAGTAGAAGACGTTGAGATGAGAAGTGGGCGTGCTGCAGGAGGTGTAGGGTGGTGTGGTCCGTATTGATGGTGGACCGAGCACTTTTCAGGTGTGGAGTGAAGTGCTGAAGCTTCAGGATGAGGAAGAGTAGCTCCTTGCCAATTGTTCCGTAGATCCTTGTAGCAGTAGTCGCTGACAAGTGTATTCTTCTCGCCTCGTTGCTGCATCACGACACCACCCACGTCGGTACCATTGGCGTCGACATGGAGGATGAAGGGCTTATCTGACGAGGTGAGAGTGGAATTAGAAGAGGGCATAGGAGCACGAGTATTATCCTGAAAGCATTTGGGAAGATCATTAAGGATTTTGGAATTAGAAGGCGCCGACTCCTTGTCAGTGCTTTCGGGAGGAGAAGCTGGGAAGGTCTCACTGTGGATGTAGGGTTCTGTGAATGTAGAACAATTAATCAAGACAGTGGGAGGAGTACCATTATATTGCTTCAGGAGGTTGACGTGGCACAGCTGGGTCTTCCGCCGCCTATCTGGAGTCTCTATGACGTATGCGTTGTTGTTTCTGCACTCTTTGACGCAGTAGGGTCCTGAAAATCTGTTTTGTAAAGGTGAACCTGGGATAGGGAAATAAGCAAGGACGAAGTCTCCCGGCTTGAATTTTCTTACTTTGCTGGTCTGGTCGTAATGAGTCTTCATTCTCACCTGGGCTTTCAATAGATTATCATGGGCAAAGCGGTGGACTCTCTCTAGAATGTGCTGAAGGTTTTGAAGAAACTGGGGCACATTCTGATGCTCACTGAAGGTGGCATCTCTGAGAGAGTCTTTGAAAGCCTTAAGGGGAGTACGGCACTTACGGCCGTAGAGCATCTCATAAGGAGATACTCCTAGGGACTCATTGGGGAGACTTCTGAAAATACACATTATTAGGTCAATCTGCTTATCCCAATCCTTTGAGGTTTCACTACAAAACTTTTTCAAGAGTGCTTTGATGGTCTGATGACTACGTTCAAGAGAACCCTGTGAAGCAGGATGATAGGGGCTGGACAATACCTGTTTGATGTTGAACTCCTCCAGTGTCCTTTTGAAGAGATCACTGGTGAAGTTGGTGCCACAGTCACTTTGAATCTCCCTGGGAAATCCGTATTGAGTGAAGATCTTCAATAGATGTTTGATAACCGTAGCAGCCGTGATGTTCTTCACTGGAACTGCTATGGGAAATCTGGTGGTAGGACACAGGATGGTTAGGATGTAGGCGTTACCTGAACTGGTCCGAGGTAAAGGACCAACACAGTCTATTATGAGTCTGTGGAAAGGTTCCGCAGGCACCTGTATGGGAATCAGTGGTGCTCTGGGAATGGAGACGTTCGGTTTGCCTGCCCTCTGACATGTATGACACTGTTTTACGTACTGTTTGACGTTGTTTACCATACCTGGCCAGTAGTAGTCTTGACGAATCCCATGGTAAGTCTTGTTGAAGCCGTAGTGGGAGAATGCTCCGTGGGCCAGGTGTAGAATAGTGGGCCGCAGGCTGGTGGGAATCACAAGTTGTTCGGTGTTGGCCCAATCGTCCTCCTCCTTCAGTTTACTGGGTCTATATCTGCGGTAGAGCAAGTCGTTCTCTAGGAAGAACCCAGGAATACTGTCGGGTTGAGTCTCAGCCTGGAAAAACAATGGTGTTAAAGTAAGATCTTCCCTCTGCAACTTACGGAACTCCAACTTGGTCAGATGCGGGGGTAGTTTCTGAGGGTCTTGAGGGACAGCGGTAGCAGTAGAGTCAGCTGGCTGTGGACGTGCGGCTTGTGCACGGGTGGTCACGAGAACCGGAGGAGAAACTTCATCACTCTCTTGAACCTCTGCTGGAACATACTCAAGAATAGGGTTACTTGGCACAGAGTTACACACCTGGGGTTTGTCCATGACGATCAGGTTGGTCGGTTGCAGGTCTTCTGCCAAGTCGTTGCCTAGGAGAAGTTGCACTCCAGGCATGGGAAAAGGCTTTTCCCTGACGGCGACTTGGACTTCCCCGTTCACGTAGGGACAATCCAGGTGGACTCTGGCGAGAGGGTATGGAGTAGTAGCAGTGAGGTCAGTGATGAAGACCGTTTCCCCGGTGTAGACTATGTTGGGCACAGCCGACTTCAAGATGATCGATTGTAGAGCCGCTGTGTCCCTCAAGATCTTCAATTTGAAACGTCCCTCCGGATTTGAACCGTTGGCAGAGACAGTTCCAGTATACAGGTGGTTACTGAAAAGAGAAAGATCATTAACATCAACACCAACATTCATCACAGGCTTACCGGACTTAGGAGGAGTTGGTTTGGGTCGTTGTTGGTCAGTGGTTCCCTTGTATTGAGACTTACCACACTTGTCTATGGTATGTCCATAGAGTCTACAATATTTGCAGTACAGTTGTGAACCAGCTTGATCGGGGCTCACCTTCTCGTAACTGTACCACGACTTCTTACTGGAGGATGGTTCAGGTGTCAGCCGGTGGATGAGGCTGTAAGTGTCAGCCGACTTAGCACACTTCAGGTAGTCGGTTTCTTCTTTATCTGCTAAGTAGAGGCGGACAGGAGGCGGCACACGTCTCAAGAATTCTTCAACAAGCATCAGGTTGACGAGTTCTGTAAAAGTAGAGACATGTGCTGCTTCCAGCCATTTCATGAAATACCTCCGTTTCGTGTTAGCAAACTCGAGGAAGGTAGTGGTACTTGCCTTCAGGTGGTCACGGAATTTCCTTCTATAACTTTCGGTGGAAAGTAGGTAGGCGTCTAACACTGCTTGTTTCAGAGTGTAGTAGTCATTCTCAGACGCCAAAGTACTGAGTGTGACTGCAGCTCTACCTGTAAGATGGACTCTGAGAAGTGTTGCCCATTGGTCGACAGGCCAACTGAGTTGATTAGCAAGGGTTTCAAAGGTGGTAAAGAACACATCAACTTCTGCTTCTACAAAGGATGGCATTAACTTACTTGCATGTGATATATTAAAACTGACGGGAAGATTGGCAGTAGCTTGTTGGCGTTGAGTGAAGTGTGAAGTTTCCAAGGAGATTTCGCGTTGACGACACTCTAGAGCCAGAGTCGCTTGTTGCTTGTCATGTTCGCGTTGCATCTCCAACTCGCGTCGTTTGGTTTCAAGCTGTACTCGTTCCCGCTCCTGGAGTAGTGCAACCTCACGTTCTTGTTCGTCTCTCCTCAAGGCAGCTTCACGTTCTCTGAGGGTGATTTCTCGTTCTTGTTCTTCCCTCCTCAAAGCAGCTTCGCGTTCTTGTTCTTCTCTTCGTATGGCAGCTGCTTCTCTTTGCTGCTCACGTTCAATCTTGGCCAGCTCTAGTTTAAGTTTCATCGTTGCCAAGTCAGTTTTCTCTGCAATATAGTAAGTTTCATGAGTTTCAGAGTCTATCTTACCTTGCTCTAAATAGTAATCCAGCAACAGGTTGTGTAGGTCATTTTTGTTGGCTTGGTAGGGAACTTCTAGTTGATACTCATGTGCAAGAGTTTGTAGTTCAGTCCTCTTGGCACGACTCAAAGTCCCTATTTCACCTGCTGGATTTGCACGGAAAGTTTGGAGACGAAACATGGTGAAATTAGCAAATAAAGGTACACGAATGTTCAATAATGAAATGTCAGAAACAGGACAACGTGGCAACTGGTACCTATCCTGTGTGATCTTTAACAATTAACGTTAAGTGAAAGATATTAAATGATTAAATTAAATCAAGGGCGCAGGAAATCTTGTACCCGGTACTCATGTAAGAGAATAAGGGCAAGAAAATCCTACTAACAAATGAAACAAAGTTTCGAAAACAAATGAAACAGTTAAATGCTTCAAAAGTAAAATTGGTAGTCCAAGGATGTAGGCATACCTTGCCAAGTCTCTATAGGACATAAAGCAAGTTTTTCCCACTGAATTTAATATGATACTTACAGAATTAGCGAACTTTTGTGCTCTGAAAAAATAAGCTAATTCCCTACCGTTGTATGTATCATCATCTCTGACTGACGTGTAGGGGTGCGAGGTGTCAACTGGTGACGAGAACTGCTGCTGAGGTCCCAATTCAGCAACTAAAGTTCGAGCTAGAGGAACTATGGCCCTCTTTGTCCTCCTACAGTCAGATTGCAGAAGATTGGGTACTCTTGACCCGGGGCAGACCACAGTACCAGGGTACCAATATGATGATCTGTCAGAATGAGAAATATTCAAGGGACATAGATGGTAAATACGAGTAATAACATGGAGGGAGAGATGACCAATTAAGAGTATGACTGAGGCCTACAGTCACCACGTAATCCAAAGTTGTCTCACCTTCACTATATGTTACTCTCGTAATGCACAATACACCGCACCTTATAAAAAATGAAATTGAATGAAAAATAGTAAAGCTACGTTAACAGAGTTAAATACGCTTACCATAAATTACCACTTGGCACCAGTACCTGAGTGAGGCTCCTAGGACAGGCCCCCATAAAACTTGTGACGGTAACGCGTTGGTGTTCGGCTGCTTAAGGCTAGGGGTATGGCCTCGTCACATAGTTATAAAAAAAAATAGAAAAACTGGAACTTCGTCTGTGGTAAGGTAAGGAGAAGACACACAAAACACAAGTAAAACTTTAACAATGAAATTTTAATTACGTTAAATAAATCAAAACATGAAAATATGGACAAACAAATATGTATAATAAAATCAATGAATCAAAATAATAAGAATACTTAAATGACACAATGAAAGTTACGTTAAGGCAAAATAATAAGAAGTGCAACACAAAAGTTAAGTGGGAGGTGCTGGAATATTGGCTTAAAGCCACCACCTCTCTCAGTACACTCTAGAGTCTAGCTGGGAGGAGTGCTGGCTACGAAAGCACGGAACATTCTGAAGACTGATGTTGGGGCGACCCCAGACATCGGGTAGTATGGGGGGGGGCGAGGCAGGTGCAGCCAGACCGGCGACCAATCAGCGGAGTCGTAGCGATCAACGGGTAGTTTGGTGGTTGGAGTTCGAACAGGTGGCTGGTTGCATACGTTTCTGCTCACCCTGGCAAGCCTTGCTGGTGTTTGTTGTCGTTGTTGGACATTTCTTCCATAGTCTTTTATATAGTTGTGAAGACGTAATTTTGGAGGGAAGAGCAGGCTCAATCTCTTGAAGGAGATTATCGTCACACTATATAACCTGAGCTTGTAAAAGCACCTTCATCACCTTCAGTGATTAAGTGCCTAATTGCACACTAGTTTCTTTATCAGCTATCTCACCCTGTCAGAGTAAATGAGACAAATATATGTGAATGCATGTGTGTGTATATATGTATGTATATGTATGGGTATAAAGTATATATGGAAGCTGATCAGAATTACATTTCACCTTTGTGAATGCACATTAATGACACTATGTAAAAGACACATCGAACACTTTATGTAGGGCATACGTAAATCTGTGTATCTATGTATTTACGTATGTAGGTTAGCTTAGCATTTTAAAAGCCCCACAATCACCTTCTGTGGTTGAGTGTTCAATAAACCCTTGAACTGTATGTTTAACACTTCTCTAACCCTGTCCATGGAAGACAGAAGAAAATGTATATATGTTGGTTAGCATTGTAAATGTGTGGCCACGTCTGTGGTAGAAAATAATAATAATAAAAAAAAACTTGCTACGATCGCTGGACACACGATCACCTACAGGCAATCACTAGTAACTGGTTGAAAAGGACTTACCAGAAAATTTCTGACTTGAGGGGACTCATTCCTTTACGCTCCAGAGGGCGCTTATAGGCTGCCCACCCCAAAACGTTTCAGGACTGTTTCACAACTCTTCCTGCAGTCCACGACTTGAGTCCTCACGTTCTCAGACTAATTCCACAACCGAAAAGTCTGCACAGTTCCTTCCTCTTGAAGGTATATCAATTAGGGGCCCTTCTCTAACAGGGACTCAACGGAGCGCGCCCTTCCCTCACAATTTCTGCTGCTCAAGTGGCCAGTGAGCCTCACGCCTTCTCAACAAACTTTCGACATCTCATGTCAAGTCATTCATTTACATATTCTCTGCCCCATGATTTTAAACTATTCATCAATATTAGCCAAGTCCTTAATATATATATTCCCATGTCTATCTTTCCTTTAACCGCTTAGTTGGGTCCGATTTGCTAAATAACTCTCACAGGAGGTAAACTCGTTTTCCAGCTATCTGGGATCATAACAATACTCACCTAGTTTTGGGCTACTGTAGGATGGCGAACACCTCAGAAAGTAGGTTAACCTGGGAAGGGACAGGCATCTGGTGATGAGGTAAAGGGAGTTATGAGCATCAATATCTTCAATCCTCCCATCCATCCTCTTAAGGTCGGCGATTTTCTTATCAAGGACCTTATTGATGGCTTTCAATCCCGGAGGGGGGGCTCCAAGGAGAGTGCTGTCTTCAGGATTAGTTATATGGATAATCGGCAAAACACTCTCTATTCTCTCTATGATGCTCTGGTTGGAACGTATTATTTCACACTTAGAAGAGTTCAGGGTGAGGCCTAAAATTGTCCTTTGCTCCTGAATTTTTCTGATGTCCTCCAGGAGGGAGTCTTGGGAACCAGCTAGGGTACCATCATCCAAGAGCCAGACGTTAAGCTCGCTGTCTTGGAAGCTAGACGTAGATATATAAGAATACTTAGCAAGAGGGTAATTATATAAAAATGTTGTGGATTCCTTCTCACATTGGCCTGCAGGAACATGACAAAGTTGATGCCCTTGCTAAGGCTGCAGTAAATAAAGTCAGTATTGAACGGAATCTTGAGTTATCAAATAGGTCCCTTAAAAGTGTCATTAGACAAGAACTCCTGGATGGATTTGAAGAAAGTAGAACTGTGCAAACTGGAACTAGCAGGTCCATTGTTCATCACAATGAAATGTGTGAAGTAAAACATGTGTATGGGGCAAGTAACAAAGTAAGTAGACTAACAGATGTTGTCACAGCTCGTATAAGACTTGGCTACAAGTATCTCTGGCAGTTCGGCTTGTATAGGGATCTAGATGAAGTAAAGTGTAAAGTGTGTGGACAAAGACAGGGACACACACTCGAACACTATATCTTGGATTGTAGTAAAGTTGAGCCATTTAGAGATAAATCTAAGCTCACTCTGTATGATATGGCAACCTATCTTATTACCATGGATAAATTACCTGAAATCCTTGCACTGTATCCATATTTCGCTTCCAGTAGATAAACGACATATGAGATTAAGAAACAAGTAGTGTATTGTGAAGACTAATAATAAACAGCAGCTACCCTATGACTATCTCCATTGGTCAAACTATTATGTATTAGCGATAAGACCTACCATTAATGTATAATGACTTACTGTAAATATATAGCTCTTGAAATAGCACTTTCTCTGTAACTAGCTGACATTGTAACTATAAGGTGTGAAGGATAGATGAAATTGTTTATGTAATAATCTAAGATGAGGTCTGATAAAAACCTTTTGTGCCCTCTGTAATGCTTTTTGCGCTACCGCTCACAGGATGAGTATGGGGTGCACAATAAACTAGCCGCTTCCGGCGGCAACAATCAAAGATGAAGTCCTTCACGAAACGGACAGAGAGAAAGATCTAGACTTTGATATCACACCAAACCTGTCTCCTGAAGCCCACATCAAAAGAATAACATCAGCGGCATATGCGAGGCTGGCTAACATCAGAACAGCCTTCGGGAACCTGTGCAAGGAATCATTCACAATCTTGTATACCACATATGTAAGACCAATCCTGGAGTATGCGGCCCCAGCATGGAGCCCGTACCTTGTCAAGCACAAGGCGAAACTGGAAAAAGTTCAGAGATATGCCACTAGGCTAGTCCCAGAACTAAGAGACATGAGTTACGAGGAAAGGCTGCAAGAAATGCACCTCACGACACTAGAAGACTGAAGAGTAAGGGGAGACATGATTACTACCTATAAAATTCTCAGGAATTGCCCGGGTAGATAAAGATAAACTGTTTAACACTGGTGGTACGCGAACAAGGGGACACAGGTGGAAACTGAGTACCCAAATAAGCCACAGGGACGTTAGAAAGAACTTTTTCAGTGTCAGAGTAGTTAATAAATGGAATGCATTAGGCAGTGATGTGGTGGAGGCTGACTCCATACACAGTTTCAAATGTAGATATGATAGAGCCCAGTAGGCTCAGGAAGCTGTACACTTGTTGATTGACGGTTGAGAGGCGGGACCAAAGAGCCAGAGCTCAACCACCGCAAGCACAATTAGGTGAGTACAATCATCTCCTCCCCTCATATTATCCAACAGTATTTTCCCTATCAAGAACAAATTCCACAATTACCCCACACCTGTCCATCACATATTTTTGTTTTACTGAACTGTTGTTGTCGCAGGTTGCAATTAAACGGCCATTTCCTTGCGCCATTTCCCCTTCCTCTGCGTTCTTCCTTCCCCTTCCATTCGTGTTTTTACTTTGATGTCTCATCCTGTAATTTAGCTTCCCGGAACTCGTCTAAAAAAGTTCGTGTTTTTTTCGATTTTTGTTTTTTTATGAGAATTTCGTCCATTCGTTCGCGTGTTTGATTAGTTTCTCCTTTTCTTCCTCCACCGTTTTCTATATTTCCGCATCTGATACTTTTTGTGTATTGGTGTATGTGAATGTCATGTTTATATGTATAATTATTGCATGTGTATCATTGTCTACGTTTATTATTATTATATACGAATTTTATTATATGTATATCATTGTTGTATGTGCTGTATTTTTTCCCGGTAAGCTTAAATATAAGTTCACATACAGATTGGTTGGCAAGTGCATTCTAACTGATTGGTCTCCCTTCTTCCCATTCTCACTCCTCTCACCTCACGCCCCCTCTCTTTCCCACACCCCTCTCACTTCATTCTGTACTCCTGTCTCCCCCTCCCTCTCTTTCTCTCTCTCCTTCGCCTGCCTTTTCTCACTTTCTCTGTTTCTCTCTCTTTTTGCCCCTTTCTTGCTCTTCTTTGGTCGACCCTGATTATTTGCATGTGTCTGTCTGCATATCTCTGACTCTTTCCCATTCTGTCTCTCTATCTGTGTATATCTGATTGTCTGTCTCTTTATCTTTTTGCTGACCGGAGCCTAATGGTGGAACATATTTAAAAAATAAAATAGTTCCCGTTGGATTTCAGAAAGTGGGTAAGGCATTTACGACAGCAAATGCTCAGTTTTATTTTATGTAATTTCAACCCTTTCTATCGTGGTATGACAAATACAATATATTTTGTTAATTTTCCCGATATCAGTGTATAATATGTTAAAATATTGTAATAAATAACAGATCTCTCTTTCACCCATCTCACTCTTTCCCCCCAGCAGAAAATTTTAAAAATAAAATAGTTTATCCCGATGGCTTTGAGAAAGCCTTTGACGTTGTGGGAAAATTGTTTATGTTATGCTGTTACAGGTAAACTATGATGATTAGAAAATTTATGTTAGATTTCCCGAAATCGGTAAATAATTTACTTCGTACTACAAGAAAATTTATTTTGTTTTTTTTTTAAATATTTAATCAGGCATAGCTGGCAGGCAGTGCTAAAATCAATCATAGAAGTCAGGTCGAGGTTGATGTTGCAAATTGGAGATGTTGCAAGCTCCAGCTGCTTCTTTGAGACGACTCGACAAGCAACACCTCCTGCGTTAATCTTGCGACGAAGTTGCAAATTGCAAACTTGATTTCCATATTGTGAGAAGCTCTCAAGGTTTTCCTGGACTTACAAGATGATTGATCTTATTAAAGACGTGTTGGCTGTTGCTGTTCCACACCTACTGTATCACGTTAACTATTGGTGTTCCACACCTACTGTATCACGTTAACTATTGCTGTTCCACACCTACTGTATCACGTTAACTATTGGTGTTCCACACCTACTGTGTCACGTTAACTATTGGTGTTCCACACCTACTGTATCACGTTAACTATTGGTGTTCCACACCTACTGTGTCACGTTAACTATTGGTTCCACACCTACTGTTCCACACTGTATCACGTTAACTATTGGTGTTCCACACCTACTGTATCACGTTAACTATTGGTGTTCCACACCTACTGTATCACGTTAACTATTGGTGTTCCACACCTACTGTATCACGTTAACTATTGGTGTTCCACACCTACTGTGTCACGTTAACTACTGGTGTTCCACACCTACTGTATCACGTTAACTATTGGTGTTCCACACCTACTGTATCACGTTAACTATTGCTGTTCCACACCTACTGTATCACGTTAACTATTGGTGTTCCACACCTACTGTATCACGTTAACTATTGCTGTTCCACACCTACTGTATCACGTTAACTATTGGTGTTCCACACCTACTGTGTCACGTTAACTATTGGTGTTCCACACCTACTGTATCACGTTAACTATTGGTGTTCCACACCTACTGTGTCACGTTAACTATTGGTGTTCCACACCTACTGTGTCACGTTAACTATTGGTGTTCCACACCTACTGTATCACGTTAACTACTGGTGTTCCACACCTACTGTATCACGTTAACTATTGGTGTTCCACACCTACTGTATCACGTTAACTATTGGTGTTCCACACCTACTGTGTCACGTTAACTATTGGTGTTCCACACCTACTGTGTCACGTTAACTATTGGTGTTCCACACCTACTGTATCACGTTAACTACTGGTGTTCCACACCTACTGTGTCACGTTAACTATTGGTGTTCCACACCTACTGTATCACGTTAACTACTGGTGTTCACACCTACTGTATCACGTTAACTACTGGTGTTCCACACCTACTGTGTCACGTTAACTATTGGTGTTCCACACCTACTGTATCACGTTAACTATTGCTGTTCCACACCTACTGTGTCACGTTAACTATTGGTGTTCCACACCTACTGTGTCACGTTAACTATTGGTGTTCCACACCTACTGTATCACGTTAACTATTGGTGTTCCACACCTACTGTATCACGTTAACTATTGGTGTTCCACACCTACTGTATCACGTTAACTATTGGTGTTCCACACCTACTGTATCACGTTAACTATTGGTGTTCCACACCTACTGTATCACGTTAACTATTGGTGTTCCACACCTACTGTATCACGTTAACTACTGGTGTTCCACACCTACTGTATCACGTTAACTATTGGTGTTCCACACCTACTGTATCACGTTAACTACTGGTGTTCCACACCTACTGTATCACGTTAACTATTGGTGTTCCACACCTACTGTATCACGTTAACTACTGGTGTTCCACACCTACTGTATCACGTTAACTACTGGTGTTCCACACCTACTGTATCACGTTAACTACTGGTGTTCCACACCTACTGTATCACGTTAACTACTGGTGTTCCACACCTACTGTGTCACGTTAACTACTGGTGTTCCACACCTACTGTATCACGTTAACTACTGGTGTTCCACACCTACTGTATCACGTTAACTACTGGTGTTCCACACCTACTGTATCACGTTAACTATTGGTGTTCCACACCTACTGTATCACGTTAACTACTGGTGTTCCACACCTACTGTATCACGTTAACTACTGGTGTTCCACACCTACTGTGTCACGTTAACTACTGGTGTTCCACACCTACTGTGTCACGTTAACTATTGGTGTTCCACACCTACTGTATCACGTTAACTACTGGTGTTCCACACTATTGGTGTTCTACTGTATCACGTTAACTACTGGTGTTCCACACCTACTGTATCACGTTAACTATTGGTGTTCCACACCTACTGTGTCACGTTAACTATTGGTGTTCCACACCTACTGTATCACGTTAACTATTGGTGTTCCACACCTACTGTATCACGTTAACTATTGGTGTTCCACACCTACTGTATCACGTTAACTATTGGTGTTCCACACCTACTGTATCACGTTAACTATTGGTGTTCCACACCTACTGTGTCACGTTAACTACTGGTGTTCCACACCTACTGTATCACGTTAACTATTGGTGTTCCACACCTACTGTATCACGTTAACTACTGGTGTTCCACACCTACTGTATCACGTTAACTATTGGTGTTCCACACCTACTGTATCACGTTAACTATTGGTGTTCCACACCTACTGTATCACGTTAACTATTGCTGTTCCACACCTACTGTGTCACGTTAACTATTGGTGTTCCACACCTACTGTATCACGTTAACTATTGGTGTTCCACACCTACTGTATCACGTTAACTACTGGTGTTCCACACCTACTGTATCACGTTAACTATTGGTGTTCCACACCTACTGTATCACGTTAACTACTGGTGTTCCACACCTACTGTATCACGTTAACTACTGGTGTTCCACACCTACTGTGTCACGTTAACTACTGGTGTTCCACACCTACTGTGTCACGTTAACTACTGGTGTTCCACACCTACTGTGTCACGTTAACGTTAACTACTGGTGTTCCACACCTACTGTGTCACGTTAACTATTGGTGTTCCACACCTACTGTATCACGTTAACTACTGGTGTTCCACACCTACTGTATCACGTTAACTATTGGTGTTCCACACCTACTGTGTCACGTTAACTACTGGTGTTCCACACCTACTGTGTCACGTTAACGTTAACTACTGGTGTTCCACACCTACTGTGTCACGTTAACTATTGGTGTTCCACACCTACTGTGTCACGTTAACGTTAACTACTGGTGTTCCACACCTACTGTGTCACGTTAACTATTGGTGTTCCACACCTACTGTGTCACGTTAACTATTGGTGTTCCACACCTACTGTATCGCGTTAACTACTGGTGTTCCACACCTACTGTATCACGTTAACTATTGGTGTTCCACACGTACTGTGTCACGTTAACTATTGGTGTTCCACACCTACTGTATCACGTTAACTATTGGTGTTCCACACCTACTGTATCACGTTAACTATTGGTGTTCCACACCTACTGTATCACGTTAACTATTGGTGTTCCACACCTACTGTATCACGTTAACTATTGGTGTTCCACACCTACTGTATCACGTTAACTATTGGTGTTCCACACCTACTGTATCACGTTAACTACTGGTGTTCCACACCTACTGTGTCACGTTAACGTTAACTACTGGTGTTCCACACCTACTGTATCACGCTAATTATTAGTGTTCCACACCTACTGTGTCACGTTAACTACTGGTGTTCCACACCTACTGTATCATGTTACCTACTGGTGTTCCACACATTATATATATATATATATATATATATATATATATATATATATATATATATATATATATATATATATATGTCGTACCTAGTAGCCAGAACGCACTTTTTTTGCCTACTATGCAAGGCCCGATTTGCCTAATAAGCCAAGTTTTTCTGAATTAATATATTTTCTCTAATTTTTTTCTTATGAAATGATAAAGCTACCCATTTCATTATGTATGAGGTAAATTTTTTTTATTGGAGTTAAAATTAATGTAGATATATGACCGAACCTAACCAACCCTACCTAACCTAACCTAACCTATCTTTATAGGTTAGGTTAGGTTAGGTAGCCGAAAAAGTTAGGTTATGTTAGGTTAGGTAGGTTAGGTAATCGAAAAACAATTATTTCATGAAAACTTGGCTTATTAGGCAAATCGGGCCTTGCATAGTAGGCTGAGAAGTGCGTTCTGGCTACTAGGTACGACATATATATATATATATATATATATATATATATATATATATATATATATATATATATATATATATATATATATATATATATATATACTCTGGGGATATCAAAGCTATAAAAATATTGATGTAGTTATTTCAATAAAAAATAGAATGAAAGAACTATTACTGGTTTATGTTTATTCTATCTTCTTGTACTGTACAATGGACCCAAACAAGTGAAAAATTGAGACATAATGCACAATTTAATGAATGATTCAAAAGAAATATGACAATTACATATCATCATGAGATCTTAATGATCCATGGTTAACATGATTTAATAAGGCTAATAATGATAATAATACAAGCTATAGTTTAACATCTTTATTACTGATTTTTGTTATTAAGAAACTTAGGTTTACACAACAATGTGCTGCTACCCTATTCTATATGGAAGATTACACAGTGTTGATAAAAACTAGCTATAAGTTCATCTAATACTCCCATCTCACAGGATGATTAGTCATGCATGGAATCAGGAGAGAACAAAATATGTAAGACTGATCTATTAGCCTCCACTGGCAAAATCTGGGTGCAGCACAAGAATATCTTCCAATATTCCTGAGTGTATGAAGTAATTACAGAGCTCAAAGTACCTCATACCATTTGGTCTGAAGTCACTGATAATATTGCAATCACAGATATAGTGTTTGAGAGCATGTCCTCTCGAGTAGGACTGAAAACATGTTTTTTCACCCAGAGGTTTATAAACCAATGAAACCGCCTACCCGCTGAAGCCGTAAATACCAAAATCCAGCTAAAAATATTATTAAGACAATTGTCGGGACCTTTAACAAGCCGCCGGCTTTCTGTCCTCGTCGAGGTCACTATATAGTTAGTGGCCCTTGGGTAAATTCAGGTAAATATATACAATAATTGTCAGCGTATCTTCCGAGCAACAAGGACAGCTACACAGTATCTCTTAGAATTACGTAGGTAAACAACAAATGTAACATATTTGTTTACTACAATGTCGGTGCTGGCTGTAGAAGTTGAAAAAACATTGTTTTACTTTGAAATATACTAATTTTATCAGAAAATTTGACGTAAATAGGTGGCAGGTGAGTTCCGATAAGCCAGCGTCGTGATTGGCTAAATCTTCAAGATGAAGAATGTTGTCTGCTCTCTGATTGGCCAAACGAAAAGCCCTAGAGACATCTAGCGAGACATCTTGCAAGTTGCTAATAACTTAGCAAGTATGGATTTCTGAATCGCATATTGTCACGTTCTTAGCCGGTACTTACGAAACTTCGTATCACATCTCAACCCGTCCTCGACTCAAGTCCATTACATTCAGCGGTCGACCCCACAGACGCATTCATAAATTTTTACATGCTGTTCATTCAAAACGGGAATTTTCGCAAGTATAAATTAATATTATAATATATTAGCATATTGTGTATATATAGGCATAGGTTAGGTTAGGTGTTTAGGTTCTGTTGGCGATTATTTGTATTTGTAGTACGTGGGTGAAGCATTTATAGCGTTGTGATTCGAACAAAATTCGTCAGTGAAACACTTGTTCCGGATATGTTCGAACGTCAGCAGTTGTGAGTCGTGTGTAAACCGTTTTTCATTCATAAACAGGGGGTTTGGCGGGTGCATGGAATCACTTTTGGATCTTTGTTTGGAGGACGGGTTGCACACCTACTTACGAAGAAATATATGGAGCTTCGTGAATCGTGGAGCTTCGTCCAGGGGTCCAGAAGCCTCGCCTGGCGGCTTTGTTTACAATTATTAAACAGTTAATGAGCTCCGAAGCACCAGGAGACTGTTTATAACAATAACAACAGTTGATTGGGAAGTTTTCATACTTGTAAACTGTTTAATAAATATAACCAAAGTCGTCCTTTTTAAAATATTGAGGAAAGATGTACACGTTCGTAAGTAACTGCTTCGTGAATCTGGACCGGTGGGACTCCGTCGTCTGCGGGTACACCTCGCTGGCACACACCTCCCCTTCCAGCGTCGCATGTGCTGGGTGTTGTTGTGGCTGTGTAGTGGTACACATGGTGATAGTTCTTGAAGCACAGCGTCGTGGATTGATTGATTATTGCCGACGGAGGTGGCTAGTTTATTGTGCACCCTAAACCCATCCTGTGAGCGGTAGCGCAAAAAGCATTAGCCGATTGTTATCATGCAGATGTTATAGCAACTTTGCCGGGTGAGCAGACGGAGGGGGTTAGACACCCCCCCTGCCATCACACCATCTGGACTACTGCCTTAAAAAGGTCTTCGCGGCGTCCACCACAACCCATTTCTGAGGTTAGTCCCTTACTACCTTTCCGTAGTTATTTGGCTAAATAAAAAAATAGGAATGGGTTTTGGGACGTTTTCTCGGGGGTGGAAAAGGTGGGGTTCAGATTAAGCGGCCGGGCAGCCATAGTCACAGGACCTGAATTTAGATTTCACGGAAGTTTTTATATAATCGTGTTTTAGTTGATTGTGACATGCAGTGATTGTAGTGCCGCCGCAACCCATCCTCCTGTTTAGGATGGGTTGTTTAGCCTCCTGTTTAGCCACTCGACTCAGAGTCGAGTCATATGTATTGCGAAATTTTGGTTGGGGGGTCACATTGGCACCGTGTCACTTGGCATTCTTCTTAATGATGACAATCCTGACTTATTGTGATCGACAATAGTCCCAAATTCGTACTTGCCTACCTTTTAGATAGTAGTATACTGACTTGTTAAGAATTATTTTAAAATAAAGCTAAAACACAAGCTTATATATTCCTAGGCCTAGTATAGCACACATATGTACTATATTAGGCCTCATATATCATGTATTAGGCCTAGGGAGGTTAGGTTAGGTTAGTTTGTTAAAGCAACACAGTAAAAAATAGTTTTCCGGTTTGTCCAACTCAATAGTTCGGATTTCTGCGTTGTAATTTCGTTGCACGTCGGGATATATACAACCCGTTCTCACACTTTCTTACAGTCAATATTGACTTATTAAATAAGTGCATATGTGACATACTAAACATACTAGTTTACCTTGAAAAGCTTCATAGAAACACCGACCTTACCTAACCTTCTTAGTATGTTAAGATAAGCATCTTATTGCTTCGTAATTACAATTATTATTTAACCTATACCTATAATAGGTATAGGTTAATTACTTAACCTATACCTATAATAGGTTAAGTACGCATGAAGAACCGCACGTCTATGGGTCATCCAATAATGTTAGCAGACTTCTAGATGTTACCATTGCTAGACTTAGGCTCGGCTTCAAGTACCTCTGGGAATTTGTAACATTTGCTGATGTAGATTTGACTAAATGTAAACTCTGTCAGCAGAACTATTCGCATACTTTGCGTTATTATATAATGGAATGTGAAAAAATTGCGGAATTTAGAGATAACGCCATCAATAGTGTCCAAGAAATGTGTAAGTACTTCATTCATAATGATGTGCTGCCCGAAATCTTAGCGAAGTATCCAAAATTTGTTTACTGTAGATAATGCCTGCACATGACTGTAAAGCTGCCGCCCAGTTGGGTGGGTGTGGAGCACATGACTGTAAAGCTGCCGCCCAGTTGGGTGGGTGTGGAGCACATGACTGTAAAGCTGCCGCCCAGTTGGGTGGGTGTGGAGCACATGACTGTAAAGCTGCCGCCCAGTTGGGTGGATGTGGAGCACATGACTGTAAAGCTGCCGCCCAGTTGGGTGGGTGTGGAGCACATGACTGTAAAGCTGCCGCCCAGTTGGGTAGGTGTGGAGCACATGACTGTAAAGCTGCCGCCCAGTTGGGTGGGTGTGGAGCACATGACTGTAAAGCTGCCGCCCAGTTGGGTGGGTGTGGAGCACATGACTGTAAAGCTGCCGCCCAGTTGGGTGGGTGTGGAGCACATGACTGTAAAGCTGCCGCCCAGTTGGGTGGGTGTGGAGCACATGACTGTAAAGCTGCCACCAGTTGGGTGGGTGTGGAGTACATGACTGTAAAGCTGCCCCCAGTTGGGTGGGTGTGGAGCACATGACTGTAAAGCTGCCGCCCAGTTGGGTGGGTGTGGAGCACATGACTGTAAAGCTGCCGCCCAGTTGGGTGGGTGTGGAGCACATGACTGTAAAGCTGCCGCCCAGTTGGGTGGGTGTGGAGCACATGACTGTAAAGCTGCCGCCCAGTTGGGTAGGTGTGGAGCACATGACTGTAAAGCTGCCGCCCAGTTGGGTGGGTGTGGAGCACATGACTGTAAAGCTGCCGCCCAGTTGGGTGGGTGTGGAGCACATGACTGTAAAGCTGCCGCCCAGTTGGGTGGGTGTGGAGCACATGACTGTAAAGCCGCCGCCCAGTTGGGTGGGTGTGGAGCAAGACTAGTAACTGTGTGACTCACTACAGATGTAAAGTGCCTTGTATAGTGACTGTTGTGAACCTCTTGTAATGTCACTTGTGACACCTTTGTGTCACTTGTGACACCTTTGTGTGGCACAAAGATTATTGATGTGTGTATTTGTGTGGGTGATTAGATATGTATGTGTATGTATACGTATATATATATATATGTACATGTATGTATGAGTGTGTGTACATGTGTATACAACATTGATAATTTTGTAACTAGCGTCAAACATTGTTATTTGCTTAGCTAAACGAACTAGAGGGTTCAGTTTCTGAACCCATTATGTGCCTCTGTAATCCTTTACACCACCGCTCACGGGATGGGTATGGGGTGCATAATAAAGAAAGAAGAGAGAGAGAGAAGATTAAGCCACCCAAAAGGTGGCTTGGGCATGAATAGCCCATAAGTGGTGGCCCTTTTGAGCCATTTCCAGTATCAATAGATGATACTGGAGATCTGTGGAGGTGCGACTGCACCCAGCGTGACGGGAGATGTCTCCCGTGAAAGAAAGAAATTGACGTTACGAATATATAGCACTTAGAAGGGGTTAGGATAAGGATTTGGGATGGGACGGAGGGAAGGAATGGTGCCCCAACCACTTGTGGACGGTCGGGGAATTTTTTTTTTTTCCTATAACAGACGTGGTCACACACTTTCAATGCTAACCAGCATATATACATTTTCTTCTGCCCTCCATGGACAGGATTAGAGATCTGTTAAACATATAGTTCAGTGTTTTATTGAACAATCAACCACAGAGGGTGATTGTAGTGCTTATAAAATGCTAAAATAACCTACAAACATAAATACATAAATATATTTACGTCTGCCCCACATAAACAGTGTTCGAGGTGTCGTTTTTACATGTCATTAATGTGCGTTTACAAAGGTGAAATGCAATTCTGACTAGCTTACACATTTGACCGCTGACCTGCATGAGGCGAGACCGTCGCTCTATCCTCCACCCCAAGTAGTTGGGTTGTCAAGTGAACCATTTAAAAATACAGTAGTAATAGTTCTTGACCGACATTGGAGTTCGTATTCCTACAGATGGGTTGTGAGACGCCAGACCTGGGGCCAGATTCACGAAAGAATTTACGCAAGCACTTACGAATGTGTACATCTTTCCTCAATCTTTGACGGCTTTGTTTTCATTTATTAAACAGTTTACAAGCATGACAACTTGCCAATCAACTGTTGTTATTGTTATAAACAGCCTCCTGGTGCTTCGGAGCTCATTAACTGTTTAATAATTGGAAACAAAGCCGTCAAAGATTGAGCAAAGATGTACAGGTTCGTAAGTGTTTACGTAAGTGCTTTCGTGAATCTGGCCCCTAAACTGTCCGCCTCTGTTCACCCAACAGTAATTGGGTACCTGGTTGTTAAACGATTGGCAGGTAGTGTTCCAGGGAAAGTAGTGGGTAAGGCTTACCATGAGCCATGGGAAGGTAAGGTAAGGAGTCAGCAGTCGTGTGTTCCTCTACCCATCAGTATATAACAACAGTGAATGAGAGTTACCTTAACCATTCCACGCAATCCATAAAATCTAATGGGAAAAATATATATAAAAATTTTGGGTGGTTTAATGTTTATTATGATTTCATTTGTTCAGATTTCATCTTGATCAGAACATAGTTTCCAATTTTGGCAAAAACTAAAAAGAAATCATTCAGAGTCGAGTCATATGTATTGCGAAATTTTGGTTGGGGGTCACATTGGCACCGTGGCACTTGGCATTCTTCTTAATGATGACAATCCTGACCCACGCACCAAACAGCAATTACTTGGAACAGTTGGGTGAGACTAGCCCCAAGCGTCTAGCCTTCAACCCCAGCCACATACAGACATTTCCATTTTGAAGTGTAGAAACATATGCACACTAGAGGGAGTACCTGGTATTGCATCCCTAATGGAGCCGACATCTTCACTACACACTGTCTTCATTGTATCCATCTTTACCACACACAACCATCATCATTGTATCTATCTTTACCCCACACAACCATCATCATTGTATCCATCTTTACCACACACAACCATCATCATTGTATCTATCTTTACCCCACACACACTGTCTTCATTGTATCCATCTTTACCCCACACACACTGTCTTCATTGTATCCATCTTTACCACACACAATCATCATCATTGTATCCATCTTTACCACACACAACCATCATCATTGTATCTATCTTTACCACACACAACCATCATCATTGTATCTATCTTTACCACACACAACCTTCGTCATCACTGTAAAAGTGACAGGGTAGACAAGGCAGCGAGTCAAGCTTCCTGGCTCCCTGTCAAGCTTCCTGGCTTCCTGCCAAGCTTCCTGGCTCCCTGTCAAGCTTCCTGGCTCCCTGTCAAGCTTCCTGGCTCCTTGTCAAGCTTCCTGGCTCCCTGTGAAGCTTCCTGGCTCCTTATCAAGCTTCCTGGCTCCTTGTCAAGCTTCCTGGCTCCCTGTCAAGCTTCCTGGCTCCCTGTCAAGCTTCCTGGCTCCCTGCCAAGCTTACTGGCTCCCTGTCAAGCTTCCTGGCTCCCTGTCAAGCTTCCTGGCTTCCTGTCAAGCTTCCTGGCCCCCTGCCAAGCTTCCTGGCTCCCTGCCAAGCTTCCTGGCTTCCTGCCAAGCTTCCTGGCTCCCTGTCAAGCTTCCTGGCTCCCTGCCAAGCTTACTGGCTCCCTGTCAAGCTTCCTGGCTCCCTGTCAAGCTTCCTGGCTCCCTGTCAAGCTTCCTGGCTCCCTGCCAAGCTTCCTGGCTCTCTGCCAAGCTCCCTGGCTTCCTGCCAAGCTTCCTGGTTTCCTGTCAAGCTTCCTGGCTCCCTGCCAAGCTTCCTGGCTCCCTGTCAAGCTTCCTGGCTCCCTGCCAAGCTTCCTGGCTCCCTACCAAGCTTCCTGGCTTCCTGCCAAGCTTCCTGGCTCCCTGTCAAGCTTCCTGGCTCCCTGCCAAGCTTCCTGGCTCCCTGCCAAGCTTCCTGGCTCCCTGTCAAGCTTCCTGGCTCCCTGTCAAGCTTCCTGGCTCCCTGTCAAGCTTCCTGGCTCCCTGTCAAGCTTCCTGGCTCCCTGCCAAGCTTCCTGGCTCCCTGCCAAGCTTCCTGGCTCCCTGCCAAGCTTCCTGGCTCCCTGTCAAGCTTCCTGGCTCCCTGTCAAGATTCCTGGCTCCCTGCCAAGCTTACTAGCTCCCTGTCAAGCTTCCTGGCTCCCTGTCAAGCTTCCTGGCTCCCTGTCAAGCTTACTGGCTCCCTGTCAAGCTTCCTGGCTCCCTGCCAAGCTTACTAGCTCCCTGTCAAGCTTCCTGGCTCCCTGTCAAGCTTCCTGGTTCCTTGTCAAGCTTCCTGGCTCCCTGTCAAGCTTCCTGGCTCCCTGTCAAGCTTCCTGGCTCCTTGTCAAGCTTATTGGCTCCCTGTCAAGCTTCCTGGCTCCTTGTCAAGCTTCCTGGCTCCCTGTCAAGCTTCCTGGCTCCCTGTCAAGCTTCCTGGCTCCCTGCCAAGCTTACTGGCTCCCTGTCAAGCTTCCTGGCTCCCTGTCAAGCTTACTGGCTCCCTGTCAAGCTTCCTGGCTCCCTGTCAAGCTTACTAGCTCCCTGTCAAGCTTCCTGGCTCCCTGCCAAGCTTACTGGCTTCCTGTCAAGCTTCCTGGCTCCCTGTCAAGCTTACTAGTTCCCTGTCAAGCTTACTGGCTCCCTGCCAAGCTTCCTGGCTCCCTGTCAAGCTTCCTGGCTCCCTGCCAAGCTTTCTGGCTCCCTGCCAAGCTTACTAGCTCCCTGTCAAGCTTCCTGGCTCCCTGTCAAGCTTCCTGGCTCCCTGTCAAGCTTCCTAGCTCCCTGCCAAGCTTCCTGGCTCCCTGCCAAGCTTCCTGGCCCCCTGTCCAGCTTCCTGGCTCCCTGCCAAGCTTCCTGGCTCCCTGCCAAGCTTCCTGGCTCCCTGCCAAGCTTCCTGGCTGATACCACCTGGACTATTAGTAACACCTGGACTTAGTAACACCTGGACTTAGTAACACCTGGACTTAGTAACACCTGGACTTAGTAACACCTGGACTATTAGTAACACCTGGACTTAGTAACACCTGGACTTAGTAACACCTGGACTATTAGTAACACCTGGACTTAGTAACTCCTGGACTTAGTAACACCTGGACTAGTAACACCTAGTAACACCTGGACTTAGTAACACCTGGACTTAGTAACACCTGGACTTAGTAACACCTGGACTTAGTAACACCTGGACTTAGTAACACCTGGACTTAGTAACACCTGGACTTAGTAACACCTGGACTTAGTAACACCTGGACTTAGTAACACCTGGACTTAGTAACACCTGGACTATTAGTAACACCTGGACTTAGTAACACCTGGACTTAGTAACACCTGGACTTAGTAACACCTGGACTTAGTAACACCTGGACTTAGTAACACCTGGACTTAGTAACACCTGGACTATTAGTAACACCTGGACTTAGTAACACCTGGACTTAGTAACACCTGGACTATTAGTAACACCTGGACTTAGTAACACCTGGACTATTAGTAACACCTGGACTTAGTAACACCTGGACTTAGTAACACCTGGACTTAGTAACACCTGGACACCTGGACTTAGTAACACCTGGACTTAGTAACACCTGGACTTAGTAACACCTGGACTTAGTAACACCTGGACACCTGGACTTAGTAACACCTGGAGTAACACCTGGACTTAGTAACACCTGGACTTAGTAACACCTGGACTATTAGTAACACCTGGACTTAGTAACACCTGGACTTAGTAACACCTGGACTTAGTAACACCTGGACTTAGTAACACCTGGACTATTAGTAACACCTGGACTTAGTAACACCTGGACTTAGTAACACCTGGACTATTAGTAACACCTGGACTTAGTAACACCTGGACTTAGTAACACCTGGACTTAGTAACACCTGGACTTAGTAACACCTGGACTTAGTAACACCTGGACTTAGTAACACCTGGACTATTAGTAACACCTGGACTTAAACACCTGGACTGGACTTAGTAACACCTGGACTATTAGTAACACCTGGACTTAGTAACACCTGGACTATTAGTAACACCTGGACTTAGTAACACCTGGACTTAGTAACACCTGGACTTAGTAACACCTGGACTTAGTAACACCTGGACTTAGTAACACCTGGACTATTAGTAACACCTGGACTTAGTAACACCTGGACTTAGTAACACCTGGACTTAGTAACACCTGGACTTAGTAACACCTGGACTTAGTAACACCTGGACTTAGTAACACCTGGACTTAGTAACACCTGGACTTAGTAACACCTGGACTTAGTAACACCTGGACTTAGTAACACCTGGACTATTAGTAACACCTGGACTATTAGTAACACCTGGACTTAGTAACACCTGGACTTAGTAACACCTTGACTTAGTAACACCTGGACTTAGTAACACCTGGACTTAGTAACACCTGGACTTAGTAACACCTGGACTTAGTAACACCTGGACTTAGTAACACCTGGACTTAGTAACACCTGGACTTAGTAACACCTGGAGTAACACCTGGACTTAGTAACACCTGGACTTAGTAACACCTGGACTTAGTAACACCTGGACTTAGTAACACCTGGACTTAGTAACACCTGGACTTAGTAACACCTGGACTTAGTAACACCTGGACTTTAGTAACACCTGGACTTAGTAACACCTGGACTTAGTTAGTAACACCTGGACTTAGTAACACCTGGACTTAGTAACACCTGGACTTTAGTAACACCTGGACTTAGTAACACCTGGACTTAGTAACACCTGGACTTAGTAACACCTGGACTTAGTAACACCTGGACTTAGTAACACCTGGACTGGTAACTGGACTTAGTAACACCTGGACTTAGTAACACCTGGACTAAACACCTGGACTTAGTAACACCTGGACTTAGTAACACCTGGACTTAGTAACACCTGGACTTAGTAACACCTGGACTTAGTAACACCTGGACTTAGTAACACCTGGACTATTAGTAACACCTGGACTTAGTAACACCTGGACTTAGTAACACCTGGACTTAGTAACACCTGGACTTAGTAACACCTGGACTTAGTAACACCTGGACTTAGTAACACCTGGACTTAGTAACACCTGGACTTAGTAACACCTGGACTTAGTAACACCTGGACTTAGTAACACCTGGACTTAGTAACACCTGGACTTAGTAACACCTGGACTTAGTAACACCTGGACTTAGTAACACCTGGACTTAGTAACACCTGGACTTAGTTAGTAACACCTGGACTTAGTAACACCTGGACTTAGTAACACCTGGACTTAGTAACCCCTGGACTTAGTAACACCTGGACTTAGTAACACCTGGACTTAGTAACACCTGGACTAGTAACACCTGGACTTAGTAAACACCTGGACTTAGTAACACCTGGACTTAGTAACACCTGGACTATTAGTAACACCTGGACTTAGTAACACCTGGACTTAGTAACACCTGGACTTAGTAACACCTGGACTTAGTAACACCTGGACTTAGTAACACCTGGACTATTAGTAACACCTGGACTTAGTAACACCTGGACTTAGTAACCCCTGGACTTAGTAACACCTGGACTTAGTAACACCTGGACTTAGTAACACCTGGACTTAGTAACACCTGGACTTAGTAACACCTGTAACACCTGGACTTAGTAACACCTGGACTTAGTAACACCTGGACTATTAGTAACACCTGGACTTAGTAACACCTGGACTTAGTAACCCCTGGACTTAGTAACCCCTGGACTTAGTAACACCTTGACTTAGTAACACCTGGACTTAGTAACCCCTGGACTTAGTAACCCCTGGACTTAGTAACACCTGGACTTAGTAACACCTGGACTTAGTAACACCTGGACTGTTCATAATAATTATGTAATAGCGAAAATATCGTTAATGTGTAATGATTAACTATAAATACAAAGCTTTTGAAATGGAACATTCTCAGTAACTACCTTGCGTAGCTTCCGGGGATCAACGGTCCCGCGGCCCGGTCTCTAACCAGGCCTCCCGGTTGGTCATCTAGTCAACCAGGCTGTAGGACGCAGATGCTCGCAGCTTGACGTATGAATCACAGCCTGGTTGATCAGGTATTTTTCGGCTGATATTATAATTGTAAGTTGTGTAGGATAGATGTATTTAATGTAATAATCTCTGTTGAAGTCTGATAAAGACCTGTTGTGCCCTCTGTAATTGTTTTTGCGCTACCGCTCACAGGATGAGTATGGGGTGCATAATAAACCAGTCGTCTCTGGCGCCAACAATCAAATAATAAATGAACCGTAGGCTTAAAATACAGGGAAGGGAATTATCAGGGGAAACTGCCAATCGATTACGACTATATAGCAAAAATGGAGATTTACTGTTTTGAGTCTGCAGCACTCTACTGGATATCCTGCCCCTCTTACTTGATCAGAACTGAGGGCAAGATAACCGTGGGAGAAGATATCTTTGACCAGACCACACACTAAAAGTTGAGGGGACGACGACGTTTCGGTCCGTCCTGGACCATTCTCTAGTCGATTGTCCAGGTCCAGAGAATGGTCCAGGACGGACCGAAACGTCGTCGTCCCTTCAACTTCTAGTGTGTGGTCTGGTCAACATACTTCAGCCACGTTATTGTGACTCATCGCCTGCAAGATATCTTTGTTGTTGACCCATTCTTGTTGGAGTAGTCGGCGCCTCAGTCGTCAAGAACTCGGAGATGATGGCAGGTTTACGACTAAGGGACACGACAAGTATTCTCTCAAGGTTCTGCATCTGGCCCAACCCTTGAGAACAAGCAGAAGTTGGCAGTCACTACACAAGGCGCTCAGCAGGTAACACCCTGCTGCTATCTGGACCGTTTCTGGACGGCTTCACTCCGTCAGCGTTCACTCATTGCTAAACTGACACACATTTGGAGCATATTTGCTCGACATATAACGAGGAATCAAGTGTAGTGACTATATATATATATATATATATATATATATATATATATATATATATATATATATATATATATATATATATATATATATATATATATATTTGAAAACTTTATCAGATAGCTGGCTCCTGGTTCATCCTCTTCCCCTACTTGATAGATACTTAAACAATTTGTGTATTTCTAGTTATAATGTCATAAAATATATGTTTGTAAGGTTAGGCTTCAGATGAGGTGATGTAGGGATATGGCTCTTAGCTTCCAATTGTACTAGGAACATCAGCACAATTCCTAGAGAACAGTAGACTTAGAAACTGATAGAGAGAGAGAGAGAGAGAGAGAGAGAGAGAGAGAGAGAGAGAGAGAGAGAGAGAGAGAGAGAGAGAGACAAACATATCTTACAAAAGATACACAAATTTTATGAGATACATATAATTTCTGCAATATATGGAGAACTGCTCACATACACAGTGAGACAGACCCCCGACCTATTCAGCTAAGCCAGCCATTGAGCTTAGGTCACCCAGACAGACCAAGTAGGTGAAGGTTGGTGCCCAGTCACTCCTCCTCCCCTGGCAGGAGACCCACGCGGACTACCTTCACGCCCTGCGCCCAGGCGGCCTCAACACACACACACACACACACACACACACACACACACACACACACACACACACACACACACACACACACACACACACACACACACACGCACACCGTCCTCTGCACCGCTCACCTAAATCTCGCGAAAATATTAGCCGTGACGGACTTAATTATTTATTTTTTTGGGCCTTGCCTCTGATGTGATGAAGTTATTTGATGTTGTATATTTGTAAATGGGGATCTCGGGCTCGGTTTTGGGGGGATTTCTAATTATGGTCGTATAGTCCATTCCTTGGGCTATGTGAATTTATGTGCGTAAGGTACATACGATTGTGTGACTGTTAATACTTGTTGATAGGGGCACTGCGCGTATGCTCCAAATTGTTTATGTATGTATGTATAAAATCACTGTATGATTTTCTGTGTGGTTTTGCCTTTTGTCTGTTATGCATTATGCCAAAATAAATGGAGAATGTGTGATCCGTTGCAGCAATTAATAATTAATTTATTAATGACGCGAGTGACGAGTAATTAATTTATTAGTGACTACACTATGTGCACTGATCCATTAGAAATTTCACGTCAAGGTAAAACTGGTTCTGTCAGAGTTAATGTCTCGTTAGGTGCTTAAGATACCACCTCAAGGTGGCCAGTTACACGAGGTCTTAACAGCCTTGTCTGCTCTCTCGGTCGTGACCTCCAACGATGGCCTGGTTAAGACTAAGTTATACAGCAGCTTCTCTACTCTCTCTTAGATATATTGGAGTTTAAAGAGTCAAGTTCACACTCTCTTGAACACCCAGCCACAGTGGTCACCATTGGTCAGTTGAGAGACCAATGACAGCCACAGTGGTCACCATTGGTCAGTTGAGAGACCATTGACAGCCACAGTGGCCACCATTGGTCAGTTGAGAGACCATTGACAGCCACAGTGGTCACCATTGGTCAGTTTAGAGACCATTGACAGCCACAGTGGCCACCATTGGTCAGTTGAGAGACCATTGACAGCCACAGTGGTCACCATTGGTCAGTTTAGAGACCATTGACAGACACAGTGGTCCCCCATTGGTCAGTTGAGAGACCATTGACAGTCACAGTGGTCACCATTGGTCAGTTTAGAGACCATTGATAGTCACAGTGGTCACCATTGGTCAGTTTAGAGACCAATGACAGCCACAGTGGCCACCATTGGTCAGTTGAGAGACCATTGACAGCCACAGTGGTCACCATTGGTCAGTTTAGAGACCATTGACAGCCACAGTGGTCCCCATTGGTCAGTTTAGAGTCCATTGACAGACACAGTGGTCCCCCATTGGTCAGTTGAGAGACCAATGACAGCCACAGTAGTCACCATTGGTCAGTTTAGAGACCAATGACAGTCACAGTGGCCACCATTGGTCAGTTGAGAGACCATTGACAGCCACAGTGGCCACCATTGGTCAGTTTAGAGACCAATGACAGCCACAGTGGTCACCATTGGTCAGTTTAGAGACCAATGACAGCCAACGCTTTACAGTGCTGTGAGAAGCAAGCCTAATGCACGAGTCAGAGCCGAAGTTGCACTCAACAACCCGCGAAATGAGTGCAAGGTTATCTTGAGGTTATCCTGAGGTTATCTTGAGATGATTTCGGGGCTTAGCGTCCCCGCGGCCCTGTCCCGGACCAGGTCTCCTTTTTGTTACACACATACATACGGGTAGCAGCTTGTAGCAGCTGTCTAACTCCCAGGTACCTGTTTACTGCTAGGTGAACAGGTGCATCAGGGTGAAAGAAACTCTGCCCATTTGTTTCCGACCCGCCGGGGATCGAACCCCGAATCTTGTAATTGTAGTTGACAGCATTAAAATTTTGGTGCATTCAGCACTTGTTTGGTACTTCACTCCTAACGGCGGGAGGTGTAGAGAAGAATGTTACTGGACTACACAATACACACACACCAACCCCCTAATCGTTCTGACAAGATCCTGCAACGGCGTTTGGCTTTCCACTGGAGACTTTCGGCGCTGTGCAGAGGGAGGGACCTGGTGCATGGGTAACAGCTTCTCCCCCGTATCAACCTACCCTGGCTTTGTGCCCTAGAGACGGGGGAGCTTGCTGCATGGGTAACAGCTTCCCCCTCCCCCCAATCCACCTACCCAGGCTTTGCGCCCTGAAGAGGCCACTCCAGACCGACAACCAGAGCACAACTCCATAGTCTCCTGAGACTGACGGATATCTACTGCTATCTACACGTAACAGGTTAACTACACATAGCTATCAGACCAAACAAGTGGTGGTTACCTTGAGGTGATTCCGGGACTTAGTGTCCCCGCGGCCTGGTCGTCGACCAGGCCTTCTGGTTGCTGAACTGGTCAACCAGGCTGTTGGACGCAGCTGCTCGCAGCCTGACGTATGAGTCACTGTCTGGAAAAATTACCTACTTTAATAATCCTAGTTACAATATGCAGATAATTGCGCTGCTGTTCTTGTACTAATTAACCAATATTAACACAAATTAATTAATAACGCGTTAAAAAAAAAAGAGATCACAGTGGAATTTTCCCTTAATTATGGAATATATATTTCTACATCACAACAAAATATGTTAACAAAATATTAATCGTCACTAAAAACGCCCAGTACATTATTAATATTAATAACAAAAAACTGTTCCTTTTGACTGGATTAAATAAATTTACCATTAAAATTAATGCCTCTCTTCGTCCATAAATGGACAAAAATGACTTGGTTCCAGTAACGTGACTGAGTCGGGGAAGAGGGAGGAGGCCAGTGTGAAAAGAACACTGCTCTCGTGAGGCAGCACAAAGAAGCAGTTACGTTTGCACTCGTAATTTGAGCCATTCCTACGTTCTTCACCTGCCGCAATCTCTAAATAACTAAGGTACCTCCACTCTGGTTTGTCCTAAACAGTCCAAATTTTATTATTAGGCTTTTAAATATTATTATTGACATTCCGGTTAGGAGGCGGGCAACACCCCAAAACCGTGTAAGCTTCTCACAATCTTGTAAAATCTTTACCATAATAATTTCAACGTGCTATATCTGTGATAGGAAGTAAAGTTGGTGTAGTTATATATATATATATATATATATATATATATATATATATATATATATATATATATATATATATATATATATATATATATATGTCGTACCTAGTAGCCAGAACTCACTTCTCAGTCTACTATTCAAGGCCCGATTTGCCTAATAAGCCAAGTTTTCCTGAATTAATATATTTACTATAATTGTTTTCTTATGAAATGATAAAGCTACCCTTTTCACTATGTATGAGGTCAATTTTTTTTTATTGGAGTTAAAATTAACGTAGATATATGACCGAACCTAACCAACCCTACCTAACCTAACCTAACCTATCTTTATAGGTTAGGTAGGTAGCCAAAAAAAGCTAGGTTAGGTTAGGTTAGGTAGGTTAGGTAGACGAAAAAACATTAATTCATGAAAACTTGGCTTATTAGGCAAATCGGGCCTTGCATAGTAGGCTGAGAAGTGAGTTCTGGCTACTAGGTACGACATATATATATATATATATATATATATATATATATATATATATATATATATTTTTTTTTTACATGCAAGCATGCAAGTGAAATACAATAAATACAATAAAATAACATAGGAAACAAAGTAAACAAAACAAAACAAGCACCGGCCGGAAGGACCGAGAACAAAATGCATCAGAAGGGACAACATGAAATAGAACAAGAAAATTGCACAGCACACAACAAGCCAGAAATAAAAACAAAAGAAAAACTAAAATAAAAATAAAAAACAACAAAAAATAAAAAAGAAAATACAAAATAAAAAAGAAAATAAAAACAAAAAACAACACAACAAAGCAATGCATAAGTAGAACACACAGGGCAAAGTAACAACACAAAAGCAAATACAGGAATAAAAACACTCGCCAAAACACCGGCCTCGCAACAAATAAGGGAGAGGCACGGGCACAATACATTAGGGCAAACAAAATGCCATAGGGGCACACAACACTACATTTAGCAAAAAAAAAAAAAAAAAAATCAGCTGACATATTTGCGCGGGAACAAGACCCAGGGAAACTGCACATTGAACGCCTCCCAATGCAGCCACCTCCAAGGGTCTTGACCACCCACCGGGGACGCCATTTCATCCGGAACCCTGGCAACAAACAGGGGACCCAGATGGTATCACTCCGGAGGCGAGTAACTGCCACTCTACCCCATACACAAGGAATCTGGTCACAATGAAAGTCCTCCGGCCTTTCAGACAGCAGGAACTCGGCAACCACGGCCTCCAGGTCCCAATGCGCATCCTCACAGGAAGAGGCCGGACATAGGGCACCACCACAGGGGCACCAGCGGCCATGGCACACCACCAGACGACTGCAGGGAACCAGGGCGGCGCGCATCCTTTCGTAAAGTCACTACCAGGCCACGCCCAGCACCAGCATCCGCACTATCCCTGGCATTGGAAGCCACCACACCTCACTGCAGAGAGTCCCCTGGCGGTGAAGGAACAGAAGGCACACCCGAGACACAGGCACCAGCACCAGCAGGCACATGGACCTCCGCCACAAACAACCGCGGAGACATCGACACATCCGGATCTACACCGTCAACACTCAACAACCCACAGTCACTGAAGTCCCCAACATCGGCCCAGGCAGAAGATGAAAGCCAGGAACGTTTGGGCTTCGGCCAGATATCTTCAGAGCCGGAAGCTGACCCAGAAACACGGTCACCACCAGCCGGATGAATCGACGCCCGACGCAGAACTGCAGTAGCCTCTACCACAGGGGGAACCGGGCCACACACAGCAGGACGCTCCGCAGCCACCCCAACACCCACACATCTGGGACCCGAGGCGAGGACACAGGGCCAGGCGCAGCAGCTGAAGACGAGGGAGAAGACAGCGACGCCCCACAGTGAGCACCAGGAAGGCCCACGGGAGCAGCGGGTACATCGACAGGAGCAGGTAGACCATCCGACGGCACTGCAATACCCGGAGCAGGGTCTGCAACAACCGGAAGAACGTCGGGCGACGCAGAGGGAGCCGCATCAGCTAACCGTATGCTCACCCCCTCATCCTCGGAGGCCTCCTCTAGAGGGAGCGGCGGGAAATCCTCCTCACGGAATAAATTTACGGGAGCAACCGAATCAGCAGTGCACCCGGCAGCCTGATGCCCCAACATGCCACACCGGAAACAAGTACGGGGTTGCCGGGCATAAAACACCCGCACGTAGTACCCTAAAAGTCGGACAGAGGATGGAATGTCCGACCTCTGTCGCATCCCGAGGGTACGAGTGTTGGTCTTCACACCCGAATATTTCCCAGAAGACAGCGAGTGCATCCGCACACTGACGACGGGGCCATACCTCTGGAAGAAACGCCGGAGGAGGGTCTCAGGAAACTCCATGGGGACTCCATGGACACTCACATACGTCACTGCACAGCTTCGGTCCGAAATGGGCACAGACCCGTTGCCGCCCCTCGTACCGTCAGAGAAAGTCACGGTACACTGCCTCTCCCACAAACTTGATGATCACACGGCGAGCAGTGACCAGCTCAACACCGTAGACGTCCATGACCGGGACCTTGAGTATACCACACATGACCAACTCCACGAGAGGGTATCCCGCATGGCCAGTAAACTCCAAACCTTTGGAGTTAACCCTCACGACAGGAAGAAGATGGCTGCCCATCGCAAAAGTGCCACGTCCACACCACCAGGAACAGCAGGGAGGGTAGAGACACCCACACCCCCTGCCGACGAAAACGGCAAACACCCCAAACTACCGGAGCGGTCAGGCGACACTTCCTCACCGTACGGCAGCTCAGGTGAGACTCCTGGTGTAGTTATATTGTGTTCTTCCGGAAGGTCTTGTGTGGTCACCTGGGAATTAAGGGTCAACAACTTGTCGCCACGAGAGAACAGATTATGGGCTATTCATGCCCGTGCCACCTTTTGGGTGGTTTAATCTTTATCATCAAGAGAACAGACGCCATTGCCACTAGGCCCAAACCTGACAGACTGCTCACGTGTCCCTCTAATATCCATACTGGAGCCTTCAAACACCTAAGGCCTTGGTGTACAAATTAACCCCAGTAGAACAATAAACTAACCTTAGTAGAAATTTCCTATAAATCGATAAATTCTCCATTGATTGGTTACTATAATTAATTTATCCCCAAGTTGTTTTGGGATATGACTTGGGGGAATTTAAATCCATACAGTCTGCTCAATTAAACATACAGTCCACTAAGCTATCGAAAGAAATAAAAAAAAAATTAATTATACACTATAAATTTACATTAAATTAATTAATTAATAATTAAAATAAATAAAGTCCCACGAGTCAGAATTCACCACAATCACAGCCTGGTTGATCAGTTATCCTTTGGAGGTGTTTATCATGTTCTCTCTTGAACACTGTGAGGGGTCGGCCAGTTATGTCCCTTATGTGTAGTGGAAGCGTGTTGAACAGTCTCGGGCCTCTGATGTTGATAGTTCTCTCTTGAACACTGTGAGGGGTCGGCCAGTTATGTCCCTTATGTGTAGTGGAAGCGTGTTGAACAGTCTCGGGCCTCTGATGTTGATAGTTCTCTCTTGAACACTGTGAGGGGTCGGCCAGTTATGTCCCTTATGTGTAGTGGAAGCGTGTTGAACAGTCTCGGGCCTCTGATGTTGATAGTTCTCTCTTGAACACTGAATTGTCGGCCAGTTATGTCCCTTATGTGTAGTGGAAGCGTGTTGAACAGTCTCGGGCCTCTGATGTTGATAGTTCTCTCTTGAACACTGTGAGGGGTCGGCCAGTTATGTCCCTTATGTATAGTGGAAGCGTGTTGAACAGTCTCGGGCCTCTGATGTTGATAGTTCTCTCTTGAACACTGTGAGGGGTCGGCCAGTTATGCCTCTTATGTGTAGTGGAAGCGTGTTGAACAGTCTCGGGCCTCTGATGTTGATAGTTCTCTCTTGAACACTGTGAGGGGTCGGCCAGTTATGCCCCTTATGTGTAGTGGAAGCGTGTTGAACAGTCTCGGGCCTCTGATGTTGATAGTTCTCTCTTGAACACTGTGAGGGGTCTGCCAGTTATGCCCCTTATGTGTAGTGGAAGCGTGTTGAACAGTCTCGGGCCTCAGATGTTGATAGTTCTCTCTCAGAGTACCTCTGCACCTCTGCTCTTCAACGGGGGTATTCTGCACATCCTGCCATGCCTCCTGGTCTCATGTGCTGTTATTTCTGTGGTGAATCACTTAACTATCAGCATAAACAAGAGGTGGTGCTCATGTAACTACCAGACAGATCTACCCATCACACGAACATCCTAACGTCCACGATTCACTCATCAAATATATGATAAGTTTTGGGGACTAGTTTTTATAACACACAAAGAGCTCAAACATCCCGTCATCGCTTCATCAATGCAAACATCTCGTTTGGACAAAGTTCTGTTCATTTATGGAGCCAACTTCCAGATAACATAATAAACAATCCCTTGATTGTTTCAAGCGAAGGTAAGACATGTATATGAATGAGTTTGGGTAGATATAACGAGTTGTCTCATAAACTTACCTATTTAACTTACAGAACATAGACGATGTGTACACAAAATTTATATTATTAGAGGGAAACATTATCATTCAAATAATATTACTGTAAGCTTAAAAATATTATTGCCCGCTCTGTCGCAAGAGTCAAGAGCTCTCCAGCTTATAACAATAACATGGTTTACCATTAAAAGAAAGTCATGGTTGATGTCTCAATGACACTGTCTCAATGACACTGTCTCAATGACCCTGTCTCAATGACCCTGTCTCAATGACCCTGTCTCAATGACACTGTCTCAATGACCCTGTCTCAATGACGCTGTCTTAATGACACTGTCTCAATGACACTGTCTCAATGACGCTGTCTCAATGACACTGTCTCAATGACCCTGTCTCAATGACCCTGTCTCAATGACACTGTCTCAATGACGCTGTCTCAATGACGCTGTCTCAATGACACTGTCTCAATGACACTGTCTCAACTACCCTGTCTCAATGACACTGTCTCAATGACACTGTCTCAATGACCCTGTCTCAACTACCCTGTCTCAATGACACTGTCTCAACGGCCCTGTCTCAATGACACTGTCTCAATGACCCTGTCTCAATGACCCTGTCTCAATGACCCTGTCTCAACTACCCTGTCTCAATGACCCTGTCTCAATGACCCTGTCTCAATGACCCTGTCTCAACTACCCTGTCTCAATGACACTGTCTCAATTACCCTGTCTCAACTACCCTGTCTCAGTGACACCTGGTCTTCACTCTTGCATCTGCTCACGTTCCTCCTCACATCAAACACCAGAAGCAGCCATGTTGTGAAGATAATTGTTTTAATGAGTGAATGAGGGGAGGTGGGAGGGAGAGAGAGGGGAGGGAGAGAGAGGGGAGGGAAAGGGTGAGAGAGAGAGGGGAAGTAGGGAGGGAGAGGGGGTGAGAGCTCTGCTGATAGCTGCTCTTAACATTTTTGTCAATTTGAAATGATAAAATGCCAGGTGGTACGTGTTCATTAATTAGTATTGCAGCAATATCTTCCTGAGGAAGGCAATTACAGGTATTTTAAGAACGATGATGATTGAGCGCACGTGTGCTGGCGCAGGCGCACTGGCCGCCTGGGGATCTTAGTGTTTAGTGAAGGAGGTGAAGTCTTACAGGTGTGGAGTTTGAAGGTTTGGAATGACCACTAGGAGCTTCTTGATACACCTATCATGGGATTGGATTGTTGTTGTTATAGATTCAGCTACTCGGAACAAGTTCCAAGTAGCACGGGCTATGGTGAGCCCGTGATGGGATTGGAAGTGAGACCTTGCATTACTAAGTTGCATGTCGTGACAGCAGTGGTTGCAAAACCTTCGAAGAGTCCGGAACTCTCGATAATCATCCTATCGTCACCATAATGTCATCCCATCGTTATCTTGAGGTTATCTTGAGATAATTTTGGGGCTTTAGTGTCCCCGAGGCCCGGTCTTCGACCAGGCCTCCACCCCCAGGAAGCAGCCCGTGACAGCTGACTAACACCCAGGTACCTATTTTACTGCTAGATAACAGGGGCATAGGGTGAAAGAAACTCTGCCCATTGTTTCTCACCGGCGCCCGGGATCGAACCCGGGACCACAGGATCACAAGTCCTGTGTGCTGTCCGCTCGGCCGACCGGCTGCCACTCGTCACCAAGACGATGGGATGACTTCAACTACCACACAAAGACTCACGCAGCAGCAGCAGCAGCAGCAGCAGCAGCAGCAGCAGTCTCTCTCCCTCTGTGTCTGTCTGAACCACACAGCTTCCCCAGCACCAGTCCGGGGTGGATATTGCCTTAGCAACATGTCTCCTGCAGACAGTAACATGTCTCCTGCAGACAGTAACATGTCTCCTGCAGACAGCAACGTGTCTCCTGCAGACAGTAACATATCCCCTGCAGACAGTAACATGTCTCCTGCAGACAGTAACATATCCCCTGCAGACAGTAACATGTCTCCTGCAGACAGTAACATGTTCCCTGCAGACAGCAACATGTCTCCTGCAGACAGTAACATGTCTCCTGCAGACAGCAACATGTCTCCTGCTGACAGTAACATATCCCCTGCAGACAGTAACATGTCTCCTGCAGACAGCAACATGTCTCCTGCAGACAGTAACATATCCCCTGCAGACAGTAACATGTTCCCTGCAGACAGCAACATGTCTCCTGCAGACAGTAACATGTCCCCTGCAGACAGCAGCATATCCCCTGCAGACAGCAACATGTTCCCTGCAGACAGTAACATGTTCCCTGCAGACAGCAACATGTCTCCTGCAGACAGTAACATGTCCCCTGCAGACAGCAACATATCCCCTGCAGACAGCAACATGTTCCCTGCAGACAGCAACATATCCCCTGCAGACAGCAACATGTTCCCTGCAGACAGCAACATATCCCCTGCAGACAGTAACATGTCCCCTGCAGACAGCAACATGTCTCCTGCAGACAGCAACATGTCTCCTGCAGACAGCAACATGTCTCCTGCAGACAGTAACATGTCTCCTGCAGACAGCAACATGTCCCCTGCAGACAGTAACATGTCCCCTGCAGACAGCAGCATATCCCCTGCAGACAGTAACATGTCCCCTGCAGACAGCAACATGTCTCCTGCAGACAGTAACATGTCTCCTGCAGACAGTAACATGTCTCCTGCAGACAGCAACATGTCTCCTGCAGACAGAAACATGTCTCCTGCAGACAGTAACATGTCTCCTGCAGACAGTAACATGTCTCCTGCAGACAGCAACATGTCTCCTGCAGACAGTAACATGTCTCCTGCAGACAGTAACATGTCCCCTGCAGACAGTAACATGTCTCCTGCAGACAGTAACATGTCTCCTGCAGACAGTAACATGTCCCCTGCAGACAGCAACATGTCTCCTGCAGACAGCAACATGTCTCCTGCAGACAGTAACATGTCTCCTGCAGACAGTAACATGTCTCCTGCAGACAGCAACATGTCTCCTGCAGACAGTAACATGTCTCCTGCAGACAGTAACATGTCCCCTGCAGACAGCAACATGTCCCCTGCAGACAGCAACATGTCTCCTGCAGACAGCAACATATCCCCTGCAGACAGCAACATGTCTCCTGCAGACAGCAACATGTCTCCTGCAGACAGCAACATATCCCCTGCAGACAGCAACATGTCCCCTGCAGACAGCAACATGTCCCCTGCAGACAGCAACATATCCCCTGCAGACAGCAACATGTCCCCTGCAGACAGCAACATGTCCCCTGCAGACAGCAACATGTCCCCTGCAGACAGCAACATGTCCCCTGCAGACAGCAACATGTCCCCTGCAGACAGCAACATGTCCCCTGCAGACAGCAACATGTCCCCTGCAGACAGCAACATATCCGCTGCAGACAGCAACATGTCCCCTGCAGACAGCAACATATCCCCTGCAGACAGCAACATATCCCCTGCAGACAGCAACATATCCCCTGCAGACAGCAACATATCCCCTGCAGACAGCAACATATCCCCTGCAGAGAGCAACATATCCCCTGCAGACAGCAACATATCCCCTGCAGACAGCAACATATCCCCTGCAGACAGCAACATATCCCCTGCAGAGAGCAACATATCCCCTGCAGACAGCAACATATCCCCTGCAGACAGCAACATATCCCCTGCAGACAGCAACATATCCCCTGCAGACAGCAACATATCCCCTGCAGACAACCTTCAACTCCTGCGAACTGAGCATATCAAGGCCCTCACACACAGCTCTCTCTAGCCTGTACCTCTTACGACTGTAAGTTAACACAAAGGTTTTTACCTCATAACAAATGATGATATTCGCGTGAAATATGTTTGTGGGGGGTTAAGTATCTAATGAATTTATATGAATTTTACCTGAGGGTCACTAGTTCTAGTGGCCTCGATGAGGACAGGAAGCCGGCGGCTTGTTAAATGTCCTCCCTATTGGACTTTTGACAATGTGGGGATGCGAGGGGGGGGGGCAAACGCGGTTGGTTGCTGAGCGGACTGGATTGCTGGGTAATCTAACCATGGGTTATGTCACCAACCATGGGTTATGTCACCAACCATGGGTTATGTCACCAACCATGGGTTATGTCACCAACCATGGGTCTCCAACCATATGTCACCAACCATGGGTTATGTCACCAACCATGGGTTATGTCAACCCATGGGTTATGTCACCAACCATGGGTTATGTCACCAACCATGGGTTATGTCACCAACCATGGGTTACGTCACCAACCATGGGTTATGTCACCAACCATGGGTTATGTCACCAACCATGGGTTATGTCACCAACCATGGGTTATGTCACCAACCATGTCACCAACCATGGGTTACGTCACCAACCATGGGTTACGTCACCAACCATGGGTTATGTCACCAACCATGGGTTACGTCACCAACCATGGGTTATGTCACCAACCATGGGTTATGTCACCAACCATGGGTTATGTCACCAACCATGGGTTACCAACCATGGGTTATGTCACCAACCATGTCACCAACCATGGGTTACGTCACCAACCATGGGTTACGTCACCAACCATGGGTTATCACCAACCATGGGTTATGTCACCAACCATGGGTTATGTCACCAACCATGGGTTATGTCACCAACCATGGGTTACGTCACCAACCATGGGTTACGTCACCAACCATGGGTTACGTCACCAATGGGTTACGTCACCAACCATGGGTTACGTCACCAACCATGGGTTATGTCACCAACCATGGGTTATGTCACCAACCATGGGTTACGTCACCAACCATGGGTTACGTCACCAACCATGGGTTACGTCACCAACCATGGGTTACCAACCATGTCACCAACCATGGGTTACGTCACCAACCATGGGTTACGTCACCAACCATGGGTTACGTCACCAACCATGGGTTACGTCACCAACCATGTCACCAACCATGGGTTACGTCACCAACCATGGGTTACGTCACGTCACCAACCATGGGTTACGTCACCAACCATGGGTTACGTCACCAACCATGGGTTACGTCACCAACCATGGGTTACGTCACCAACCATGGGTTATCACCAACCATGGGTTACGTCACCAACCATGGGTTACGTCACCAACCATGGGTTACGTCACCAACCATGGGTTACGTCACCAACCATGGGTTACGTCACCAACCATGGGTTACGTCACCAACCATGGGTTATGTCACCAACCATGGGTTACGTCACCAACCATGGGTTACGTCACCAACCATGGGTTACGTCACCAACCATGGGTTACGTCACCAACCATGGGTTACGTCACCAACCATGGGTTACGTCACCAACCATGGGTTACGTCACCAACCATGGGTTACGTCACCAACCATGGGTTACGTCACCAACCATGGGTTACGTCACCAACCATGGGTTACGTCACCAACCATGGGTTACGTCACCAACCATGGGTTACGTCACCAACCATGGGTTACGTCACCAACCATGGGTTACGTCACCAACCATGGGTTACCAACCATGGGTTATGTCACCAACGTTACGTCACCAACCATGGGTTACGTCACCAACCATGGGTTATGTCACCCAACCATGGGTTACGTCACCAACCATGGGTTACGTCACCAACCATGGGTTACGTCACCAACCATGGGTTACGTCAAAACCACACCAAACCATGGGTTACGTCACCAACCATGGGTTATGTCACCAACCATGGGTTACGTCACCAACCATGGGTTACGTCACCAACCATGGGTTACGTCACCAACCCATGGGTTACGTCACCAACCATGGGTTACGTCACCAACCATGGGTTACGTCACCAACCATGGGTTATGTCACCAACCATGGGTTACGTCACCAACCATGGGTTACGTCACCAACCATGGGTTACGTCACCAACCATGGGTTACGTCACCAACCATGGGTTACGTCACCAACCATGGGTTACGTCACCAACCATGGGTTACGTCACCAACCATGGGTTACGTCACCAACCATGGGTTACGTCACCAACCATGGGTTACGTCACCAACCATGGGTTACGTCACCAACCATGGGTTACGTCACCAACCATGGGTTACGTCACCAACCATGGGTTACGTCACCAACCATGGGTTATGTCACCAACCATGGGTTACGTCACCAACCATGGGTTACGTCACCAACCATGGGTTACGTCACCAACCATGGGTTACGTCACCAACCATGGGTTACGTCACCAACCATGGGTTACGTCACCAACCATGGGTTACGTCACCAACCATGGGTTACGTCACCAACCATGGGTTACGTCACCAACCATGGGTTACGTCACCAACCATGGGTTATGTCACCAACCATGGGTTACGTCACCAACCATGGGTTACGTCACCAACCATGGGTTACGTCACCAACCATGGGTTATGTCACCAACCATGGGTTACGTCACCAACCATGGGTTACGTCACCAACCATGGGTTATGTCACCAACCATGGGTTACGTCACCAACCATGGGTTACGTCACCAACCATGGGTTACGTCACCAACCATGGGTTATGTCACCAACCATGGGTTACGTCACCAACCATGGGTTACGTCACCAACCATGGGTTACGTCACCAACCATGGGTTATGTCACCAACCATGGGTTACGTCACCAACCATGGGTTACGTCACCAACCATGGGTTACGTCACCAACCATGGGTTACGTCACCAACCATGGGTTACGTCACCAACCATGGGTTACGTCACCAACCATGGGTTACGTCACCAACCATGGGTTACGTCACCAACCATGGGTTACGTCACCAACCATGGGTTACGTCACCAACCATGGGTTATGTCACCAACCATGGGTTACGTCACCAACCATGGGTTACGTCACCAACCATGGGTTACGTCACCAACCATGGGTTACGTCACCAACCATGGGTTACGTCACCAACCATGGGTTATGTCACCAACCATGGGTTACGTCACCAACCATGGGTTACGTCACCAACCATGGGTTACGTCACCAACCATGGGTTATGTCACCAACCATGGGTTATAAAAACTTACAATAACGCCTCCAACCATAAACCACGGTTTATGGTTGGAGGCGTGACATAAACAATGGTTGGAGGCGTGACATAAACAATGGTTGGAGGCGGAACATAAACAATAGTTGGAGACGTGACATAAACAATGGTTGGAGGCGGAACATAAACAATGGTTGGAGGCGTGACATAAACAATGGTTGGAGACGTGACATAAACAATGGTTGGAGGCGTGACATAAACAATGGTTGGAGGCGTGACATAAACAATGGTTGGAGGCGGAACATAAACAATGGTTGGAGGCATGACATAAACAATGGTTGGAGGCGTGACATAAACAATGGTTGGAGGCGTGACATAAACAATGGTTGGAGGCGTGACATAAACAATGGTTGGAGGCGGAACATAAACAATGGTTGGAGGCGGAACATAAACAATGGTTGGAGGCGGAACATAAACAATGGTTGGAGGCGTGACATAAACAATGGTTGGAGGCGGAACATAAACAATGGTTGGAGGCGGAACATAAACAATGGTTGGAGGCGGAACATAAACAATGGTTGGAGACGTGACATAAACAATGGTTGGAGGCATGACATAAACAATGGTTGGAGGCATGACATAAACAATGGTTGGAGGCGTGACATAAACAATGGTTGGAGGCATGACATAAACAATGGTTGGAGGCGTGACATAAACAATGGCTGGAGGTGTGACATAAACAATGGTTGGAGGCGTGACATAAACAATAGTTGGAGGCGTGACATAAACAATGGTTGGAGGCATGACATAAACAATGGTTGGAGGCATGACATAAACAATGGTTGGAGGCGTGACATAAACAATGGTTGGAGACGTGACATAAACAATGGTTGGAGGCGTGACATAAACAATAGTTGGAGGCGTGACATAAACAATGGTTGGAGGTGTGACATAAACAATGGTTGGAGGCGTGACATAAACAATGGTTGGAGGCGGAACATAAACAATGGTTGGAGGCGTGACATAAACAATAGTTGGAGGCGTGACATAAACAATGGTTGGAGGTGTGACATAAACAATGGTTGGAGGCGGAACATAAACAATGGTTGGAGGCGTGACATAAACAATGGTTGGAGGCGTGACATAAACAATGGTTGGAGGTATGACATAAACAATGGTTGGAGGCGTGACATAAACAATGGTTGGAGGCGGAACATAAACAATGGTTGGAGGTGTGACATAAACAATGGTTGGAGGCGGAACATAAACAATGGTTGGAGGCGGAACATAAACAATGGTTGGAGGCGTAACAGACCCAAGAGAAACAATTTATTAACACCACCACCAGAAAGATTAACTTCTTAAGAGGCAAACTTTACCAAAGCGAACATCGAGAAAAAAGTGTTATTGGGAAAGATGGCAGAGAAGTAGCCTCCATTGTAACTTAAAGTTGCAGGTTATTGCCTGTCAGTCATGCCAAGTTAGGACGCATTAGGCACACCCAGATCTCATGAAAGTTTTATGTGTGTAAAGGAGATATTGAGGATTCTGTCACTACTGAAGCAGTTTGAACAACGAAATATATTGCAAATCAATATGTTGTTGCGGAAGGTGAAAAAGATTGAACATGACCTGGGACAATTAAGGTGTTGAAGCATGATATCTGGGTTATCGAGTGGGAATAGTGAACGTGTATATTGTGACAGGTCTATGGCAGGGCAGGGTGCGGTGTCTTAATAAGGGAATATACTGAGTTTGGAACTGTGGATAGGAAAAGTGTACTTCGACTTAGTAATTATATATCACCCACAAAATCTGAATTGCAGGCCATTCTGGCTTGTTTGGAGGAAGTTCGTCAAGACGACAAAGATGTTTTTGTGTTTGTTGAAACAAATACAAAACATTTGATTCCTTAAACAGTCGAAATCCAATCTTCATGTCATTGAGGATTGTAAGAAAAGGATAAATGAGATACAGCTGAAAGGTCACAAAGTGAAATTCATGTGGATTTCATCACATGTTGGAGTAGTGCTCAACGAGGTGACGGATGACCTGGCCAAACAGGCCACATTAAGACATTGAATGTGTTTTAACAATGAGACAAATAAGAAGTAAAATCAGAAATATTCAGGCACATGCAGAAATGGCGAGGAGACATATAATGTATGAGAGAAGTCAAACCATGCAACACTACATGTATGTGAGTCAAAACACCCATTTCACTTATGGTAAAAGGAGAAATGCTTGGAGTGACTCTGTGTACATGCGGCTCAGGCTTGGGTACAAATATTACTGGGAATATGGGATAGGTGTCCATGATAAGGACACGAAGTGTAAACTATGTGGTATGTTAAGGTCTCACACCCTGGCCCATTATGTTCTTGATTGTCCGTTGATTAATGTATATAGAAACACTGAGATAAGGACTGTTCCTGAACAAATAGCCTGGATGTGTCACAACGGAAAGGTTGATGATATTCTTGAGAGAGATAAGAATTTTCCACCAAGATTGTAACCTTTTGTTGAATTGTCTAACATATAGACAAGCTCGTAGGGGCCTCGTAGCCTGGTGGATAGCGCGCAGGACTCGTAATTCTGTGGCGCGGGTTCGATTCCCGCACGAGGCAGAAACAAATGGGCAAAGTTTCTTTCACCCTGAATGCCCCTGTTACCTAGCAGTAAATAGGTACCTGGGTGTTAGTCAGCTGTCACGGGCTGCTTCCTGGGGGTGGAGGCCTGGTCGAGGACCGGGCCGCGGGGACACTAAAGCCCCGAAATCATCTCAAGATAACCTCAAGATATAAATAAATTGTTATATTGTTGAATAATATATATATATATATATATATATATATATATATATATATATATATATATATATATATATATATATATATATATATATATATTGTGACGGTAAAGTGTTGGAGTGCTGATGTTCGGCTGTTTCATTAGCTGGGGTCAAGGCCTCGTCACATTACAGAAAAAAAAAAGAAGATCGTTTGCCCGTTTGTCTGTGGTAAGGCAGTCGGAAGACACAAAACACAAAGTATAAACAATGAAATTTTAATTATTCTAGAAAAGAAGATATGAATAAAGACAATCTCTTGGCTTACGTAAAATTCAAAACAAGTCAACAAACAAAACAACATGAATAATTAATGGCAGTAACAATTTACTCTAAGACAAAATAAAGTGCAAGTAATAGTAGTGATATAAATTAAATCAGGTGCTGAGAATACTGGCTTCAAGCTGCCACCTCCCCTAGTACACGACAGCCAGAGCTTTGTCTACTAGAGAGAGATGTCAACTCCAAAGAGCACAGAGATATTCTGAGGAGTGCAGCGTGTGCTGGCTCAGACGTCGACTCAGGTAGTGGCGTGAGTGCAGGTGCGGCGACACACCAGCCAATCAGGAACAGGCAGGTGGAGAATGAGTAGTTTGCTGGTTGACGGCGGGCGAAAGCCGGTGTGTCTGGTGGTGCAAGGTACGCTTTGCTTCCTGGGCAAAACGTTTGGCGATACTGGTGGACGTATCTTCAATATAGTATCTTGTACTTGAATGACGTAAATTGTGTAGGGAAGAGCAGGCTCAATCTCTCTTGAAAGAGATTATCGTCACAATATATATATATATATATATAGAATATGTTGTACCTAGTAGCCAGAACGCACTTCTCGGCCTACTATGCAAGGCGCGATTTGCCTAATAGACCGAGTGATTTTCTTTATTTTCAATAAATTGTTTCCAATTAGCTTATTTGGATTATTATTATTATATTATATTGAAATATAAATTACTGACATAGTTGTGTTAGTTTAGGTTAGGTTAAGATAGGTTAGATTAGGTTAGGTAGGGTTACCTTGAAGTTACCTTGAGGTGCTTCCAGGGCTTAGTGTCCCCGCGGCTCGGTCGTCGACCAGGCCTCCTGGTTGCTGGATTGATCAACCAGGGTTGGTTAAGTTCGGTCATATATCTTCGATAGTTTTAACTCAAATTTAAACAAATTAACTTATGAAAAGATAAATCGGCCCATTTCATTATGTATAAGAAAAAATGAGAAAAATATATAAATTCAAGAAAATTTGGCTTATTAGACAAATTGGGCCTTGCATAGTAGGCCGAGTACGACGTTCTGGCTACTATCTGGCCGCATTCGAATAGGCGCATCTTATCATATACCTACTATATAGATGCCACCTTTGTGACAGATAAAAACATGAGTTTTTGAAAAACAGCGCCATCTGTTGCACATAATAACAACATGCACGCTATACTAAATATGTCACGAATTCCATTTCAATGTTTCCGATTGCATTAATAAATTTTATTTTCATAGATTTCTATTTATTTGATTTTTTATTGAATTATTTTGTGTGACATTGTGATGGAATTGGACTGTGTTGTTTACCAAACCATTCATTTTGTAAGTAAAAGTATAGATGCCACACCTGTGACAGGTAAAACTATGTTTTTCTTGAAAAACAGCGCCATCTGTTGCATGTAAGAGCAACACACATGCTATACTAAATATGTTACAATTCCATTTCAATGTTTCTGATTACATTCATTAATTGAATTTTCATAGATTTTTATTTATTTTCATTTTGATTTAATTATTTTGTGTGAATTGCGTTGGAATTGAGCTGTGTTGCTTACAACACCGTTCATTTCGTGAGTATAGTTTATATTTTTATTTTTTCATATTTTCATTTAATTTTTTAACTGATTTTCTTATATTTCAGTGATGGGAACATCAGATCATTTGGGAAGGCATCGGACGAGGGAGTGGGGAATGGTGGGGAGGACGAGGGAACGGAAGTGGGAGATGGTGGGGAGGACGAGGGGACAAGGGAGGGGGTAATGGTGGGGACGGACGAGGGGACGGGGGAGTTTGGGATGGTGGGGACGAGGGGATGGGGGAATAGAGAATGGTTGGGAGGCCGAGGAGACGGGTGAGAGAGGAAAGGTGAGGAGGACTGAGGGACAGGGAAGGTTGCTGTGGCCGGGTACTGCTAGTGTGTGTGTATGTATGTGTATGTATGTATATATATATATATATATATATATATATATATATATATATATATATATATTTGACGTTGAACACCATTTGTGTGTTTTTACCTCAATAAACTTATTTCAGTTTGATGAGGAAGTCTTTTTTTTAATGGATTTTATCTGGAGAGTTTTAGGGGTAACTTGTAAGTTTTCTTCACAGGTGTGGAGAGTACCTTAGTAATGAGGTTATTATTGGTGAAGAGCTGCCTGAATGTTGACCTTGTTGTGTTGGTGGGGGGGGTAGGAACGGTGGGGCTCACTGGTCTCTCCTTACTCACCACCTTCCCTTACTCATGCCTTCCCTTACTCCCCTTACTCACTCCCTTCCCTTACTCATGCCTTCCCTTACTTCCCTTCTCACCCCCTTCCCTTACTCACTCCCTTCCCTTACTCATCCCCATCCCTTACTCACCCCTTCCCTTATTCACTCTCTTCCCTTACCGCCTTCCTTACTCACCCCTTCCCTTGTTCATCCCCTTCCCTTACCCATCCCCTTCCCTTACCTCTCTTCCCTTACTCACCCCCTTCCCTTACTCCCTTCCCTTACTCACCCCCCTTCCCTTACTCATCCCCTTCCCTTACTCACCTCTCTTCCCTTACTCACCCCCTTCCCTTACTCCCTTCCCTTACTCACCCTCTTCCCTTACTCATCTCCTTCCCTTACCTCTCTTCCCTTACTCACCCCCTTCCCTAACTCCCTTCCCTAACTCCCTTCCCTTACTCACCCTCTTCCCTTACTCACCCCCTTCCCTTACTCATCCCCCTTCTCTTATACCTCCCTCACTCACCCCCTGCTCCCCTACCCCACAACCTACCCCCCCCATCCCCGTCACCTGGGAAGCTGCCCCATAAGGATGCTTCTCTGAGAGATGTAATAAAATCTCACTTCTCTTTGACGACGAGATGAGTTTTGTTGTGAAACCTGAAAATCGAGAAACAGTGCAATTGTGTCTTATTTGTCACTGTATTCATATATAATTGTTATTTACAATTTAAATTTTATTTAACCCACACTCGCCTTCCCTGAAGGGTGAGTATTGGCCTTGCAATCCGCACTCATCTGCCCTGAAGGTGAGTATTGGCCTTGCAATCCGCACTCATCTGCCCTGAAGGTGAGTATTGGCCTTGCAATCCGCACTCATCTGCCCTGAAGGGTGAGTATTGGCCTTACAATCCACACTCACCTTCCCTGAAGGGTGAGTATTGGTCTCACAACACACACTCACCTTCCCTGAAGGGTGAGTATTGGCCTCACAACACACACTCACCTTCCCTGAAGGGTGAGTAATGGCCTCACAACCCACACTCACCTGCCCTGAATGGTGAGTAATGGCCTCACAACCCACACTCACCTGCCCTGAAGGGTGAGTATTGGCCTCACAACACACACTCACCTTCCCTGAAGGGTGAGTAATGGCCTCACAACCCACACTCACCTGCCCTGAATGGTGAGTAATGACCTCACAACCCACACTCACCTGCCCTGAATGGTGAGTAATGACCTCACAACCCACACTCACCTGCCCTGAATGGTGAGTAATGACCTCACAACCCACACTCACCTACCTCACACCTGAAATATACAGGTACAGAGCTAATGTTACCGTTCAGCTCTTGAATATATGGTCTAGTTCCCAGTCAATCGCATAAACAGGGGGCATTCATATACATTTATATTTAGACAACACTGGCACAGTCACGTCAGTCACGTCATGGTCCGTCACCTCAGGTTCAGGTGACCATTTCCGTCACCTTACACTTACTGGTGTTGAACTCCAGTAGCCATTTATCTGACCAACTCTGTGTGTGTGTGTGCTCACTTATTTGTGCCTGCAGGATCGAGAATTGACTTTTGGATCATGGTATGGGTATGTGTGTATTCACCTAGTGGTATTCACCTAGTTGTGCTTGCGGGGGTTGAGCTCTGCTCTTTCGGCCCGCCTCTCAACTGTCAATCAACTGTTACTAACTACTATTTTTTTTCCACACACACACACACACACACACACACACACACACACACACACACATGAAGCAGCCCGTGACAGCTGACTAACTCCCAGATACCTATTTACTGCTAGGTAACAGGAGTATTAGGGTGAAAGAAACTCTGCCCATCGTTTCTCGCCGGTGCCGGTAATCGAACCCGGGCCACAGGATCACGTGTCCAGCGTGCTATCCACACAGCCACCGGCGCCTGTGTGTGTGTGTGCGTGCGTGCGTGAGTGCGTCTATGTGTTTGTTTTACCACTGTAGGTAAAAATAAAGTATGTTTACAGTTGAAAGCATAATGTCACATTTTTTTCTATTTAGATGCACGTGTTTCAGGCATCTTGCCAAGGTTCCTTGCTCCTCTCCCCCTCCCCCCCCCCCCCCTCCTTCCCCTACTCCCTCTATCCCCCTGTCCTCCCCCACCTCTCCCTCCCTCTATCCCCCCTCCTCCCTTCAAGCCACACTATCCTCCAACCCGTCCTTCTAATAGCACGTCGCATTTTGACGTACTCTCTGCCTAAGGCCAAAAATCGTCATACTAGAAAATGGAAGCGGCTCGGAAAAGTGACGTACTGTCCCGTTTTCTGTTTTGGGTCCTCTGGTAGGTTAGGATAAGCGCACTTTAAAACGGTAATTTATTGACGTTGGAGAAACATTAGGAGGACGGGCTACATGGCAATATATAATTATTTGGCGTTCGGGTTTCCTAGTGCCCAAGTGAATTAAATGTATATTTACACTATAGTGTGGTTTATATATATATATATGTCGTACCTAATAGCCAGAACGCACTTCTCAGCCTACTATGCAAGGCCCGATTTGCCTAATAAGCCAAGTTTTCATGAATTAATTGTTTTTCGACTACCTAACCTACCTAACCTAACCTAACCTAACTTTTTCGGCTACCTAACCAAACCTAACCTATAAAGATAGGCTAGGTTAGGTTAGGTAGGGTTGGTTAGGTTCGGTCATATATCTACGATAATTTTAGCTCCAGTAAAAAAAAATTGACCTTATACATAATGAAATGGGTAGCTTTATCATTTCATAAGAAAAAATTAGAGAAAAAATATTAATTCATGAAAACTTGGCTTATTAGGCAAATCGGGGCTTGCATAGTAGGCTGAGAAGTGCGTTCTGGCTACTAGGTACGACATATATATATATATATATATATATATATATATATATATATATATATATATATATATATATATATATATATATATATATATATATGTCGTACCTAGTAGCCAGAACGCACTTCTCAGCCTACTATGCAAGGCCCGATTTGCCTAATAAGCCAAGTTTTCATGAATTAATTGTTTTTCGTCTACCTAACCTACCTAACCTAACCTAACCTAACCTAACTTTTTCTGCTACCAAACCTAACCTAACCTATAAAGATAGGTTAGGTTAGGTTAGGTAGGGTGGTTAGGTTCGGTCATATATCTACGTTAATTTTAACTCCAATAAAAAATTTGACCTCATACATAATGAAATGGGTAGCTTTATCATTTCATAAGAAAAAAATATAGAAAACTTGGCTTATTAGGCAAATCGGGCCTTGCATAGTAGGCCAAAAATTCAAGTTCTTGGCTACTATTAGGCAAATCGGGATAGGTTAGGTAGGGTTGGTTAGGTTCCTATATCTACGTTAATAGTGAAAAGAACTCCAATAAAAAATTTGTCATACATAATGAAATGGGTTAGCTTTATCATTTCATAAGAAAAAAATTAGAGAAAATATATTAATTCAAGAAAGACTTGGCTTATTAGGCAAATCGGGCCTTGCATAGTAGGCCAAAAAGTGCGTTCTGGCTACTAGGTACGACATATATATATATATATATATATATATATATATATATATATATATATATATATATATATATATATATATATATATAATGCAAACAAGCCTGAATGGTCCCCAGGCATATATGCAACTGAAAACTCACACCCCAGAAGTGACTCGAACCCATACTGCCAGGAACACTCTGCAACTGGTGTTCAGGACCCCTTAACCACTCGACCATCATGACCGGACAGAAAGATGATGGTAGTCAAGGCTAATTCCCCGTCATCCCGCCGGCACTCTGATGGTAATCTTGGGCATGGTATTTTATCAAATCGCCTCATTCTTTGGGGCACACGAGGAACACAAATGCGAACAAGTCTGAATGGTCCCCCCAGGCATATGCCTGGGGGGACCATTTCAGTTAGGGTTTTCAATTATATATATATATATATAAAATAATATATATAAATATATATATAAATGGAAATGTTTGTTTGTGCATGACCGCTAATCTCCGAAAGGTCTTCACAGATTGTTTTGAAAGTTTCACACAACGTTCCATTCAAATACGCGCGTGTTTTTATATACCTACTCCAGATGCCGCAACAGGTAAAAACATGCGTTTTTGAAAAACAGCGCCATCTGTTGCACATAAGACCAACACACACTATTCTAAATATGTTACGATTCCATTTCAATGTTTCCGATTTCATTGATAAATTAAATTTTCATAGATTTCGATTTATTTTCATTTTGATTTAATTATTTTGTGTGACATTGCGTTGGAATTGAGCTGTGCTGTTTACCATACCGTTCATTTTGTGAGTATAATTTTTTTTTTTTCATTGTTTTTCATTTCGTTTTTTGAACTGTTTTTCTTATATTTCAGGGATGGGAACATCTGGGGCCAGATTCACAAAGCAGTTACACAAGTACTTACGAACGTGTATATCTTTCCTTAATCTTTGATGGTTTTGGTTACATTTATTAAACAGTTTACAAGCATGAAAACTTGCCAATCAACTGTTGTTATTGTTATAAACAGCCTCCTGGTGCTTCGGAGCTCATTAACTGTTTAATAATTGTAAACAAAGCCACCAAAGTTTGAGAAAAGATGTACAGATTCGTAAGTGCTTGTGTAACTTCATCGTGAATCTAGCCCCAGATTATTTGATGTTCCCAATTTTCTGATGGGAACATCTGATCATTGTATCATCAGACGAGATACTGGAGAATGGTGGGAAAGACGAGAGGACGGGAGTGCGGGATGGTGAGGAAGACGAGGGGATGGGGGAGTGGAGGATAGTGGGGAGGACAAGGGGACGGGGGAGTGGGGATATAGTGGGGAGGACGAGGGGACGGGGGAGTGGGGATATAGTGGGGAGGGAGGAGATCACCGTCATCAGCTTAATGATAATGTTTGGCGGAACATCCTCAACTTGGTCAATACTGTGTGACTTTGAGGAAACTATTTCAAACTTGGATGCATTAAGGATGGGACCAAGACTGACCCCTTGCTCCTGAAGGACGAGATAAAGGGATGAAGAGGCAGGCGAGCCTCCTGAAGCACACCATCTCTCCCAATGTGACTGAGAGACTTTTAACTTGAGCACGACTAGCATGAGCATCTGGTCCGTGACAGTGTTCTGTATATTCACACTGCATGTTCTGCAGCTTCACAGCTTAGTTGGATCCCAAGCCCAAGCTGAGAAGATTTTACCATGGTGGTTCTCCTGATTATCGTGACTTGGGTGTGGTGGGAGGGGTCAGAGGGGCAGTAATTGACTTGAAATCAACAGGTAGAAAGATGAGACCATATAAATAAAGAGGGACACGAAGCCTGGCCTGTTTTGCGCACTCACCTGGTTACTCATTTCAGCAACACCATTTCTCTCTCTCCTCTCCGGTTTGCGCCAGATGCTGGAACTGAGGAAATATAGTAAATTATAAGCAGTGGAAAAGAGAGAAGGATAAGATACGGAGAGAGAGACCGTACACAGATCAACATACACAGTACACAGAACGACAGATACAGAACGATGCATTAGGCAGTGATGTGGCGGAGGCTGACTCCATACACAGTTTCAAGTGTAGATATGATAGAGCCCAGTAGGCTCAGGAACCTGTACACCAGTTGATTGACAGTTGAGAGGCGGGACCAAAGAGCCAGAGCTCAACTAGATGAGTACACATTCATGGAGTTGCTACGCCAATGACAAATACATATGACGCTACATAATCACAAAACACAAAATATGGAAAGGTTAGGTTAGAGAAGCATTCACGAATCAGAGATTACAGGAGATTGCCGATAAAAATTACCAAGACTGGGAAACTTTAACTGTAAATATGGAAGATTAAAAACTAATTCAGACTGATAACAGAATCAGATCACGCAACAACAAATGCAAATTTGATAATTATTATCGTGTAATTGAACATATATTTTTGTTTTCCATTTTCTTATCTCTATATTTAAATTTCTGGGAAAAAACGCATACAATGGCACCTTGCGGCGTTCACCCGGAGCGTTCACCGTGCGGCGTTCACCGTGCGGCGTTCACCGTGCGGTGTTCACCGTGCGGTGTTCACCCGGAGCGTTCACCCGGAGCGTTCACCGTGCGGCGTTCACCGTGCGGTGTTCACCGTGCGGTGTTCACCGTGCGGCGTTCACCGTGCGGTGTTCACCGTGCGGCCTTCACCGTGCGGCGTTCACCGTGCGGTGTTCACCGTGCGGTGTTCACCGTGCGGCGTTCACCGTGTGGTGTTCACCGTGCGGCGTTCACTGTGCGGCGTTCGCCGTGTGGTGTTCACCGTGTGGCGTTCACCGTGTGGCGTTCACCGTGTGGTGTTCACCGTGTGGCGTTCACCGTGTGGTGTTCACCGTGTGGTGTTCACCGTGTGGCGTTCACCGTGTGGCGTTCACCGTGTGGTGTTCACCGTGTGGTGTTCACCGTGTGGTGTTCACCGTGTGGCGTTCACCGTGTGGTGTTCACCGTGTGGCGTTCACCGTGTGGTGTTCACCGTGTGGTGTTCACCGTGTGGCGTTCACCGTGTGGCGTTCACCGTGTGGTGTTCACCGTGTGGTGTTCACCGTGTGGTGTTCACCGTGTGGCGTTCACTGCGCGGTGTTCACCGTGTGGTGTTCACCGTGTGGCGTTCACCGTGTGGCGTTCACCGTGCGGCGTTCACCGTGTGGTGTTCACCGTGTGGCGTTCACCGTGCGGCGTTCACCGTGTGGTGTTCACCGTGTGGCGTTCACCGTATGGCGTTCACCGTGTGGCGTTCACCGTGCGGCGTTCACCATGTGGCGTTCACCGGGTGGCGTTCACCGGGCGGCGTTCACCGTGTGGCGTTCTCCGGGCGGCGTTCACCTGATGGTGTTCACCGGGCGGCGTTCACCTGATGGTGTTCACCGGGCGGCGTTCACCGTGTGGCGTTCACCGGGCGGCGTTCACCGTGCGGCGTTCACCGGGCGGCGTTCACCGTGTGGCGTTCACCGGGCGGCGTTCACCTGATGGTGTTCACCGGGCGGCGTTCACCGTGTGGCGTTCACCGGGCGGCGTTTACCGTGCGGTGTTCACCTGGTAGCGTTCACCGGGCGGCGTTCACCGGGCGGCGTTCACCGTGTGGCGTTCACCGGGCGGCGTTCACCGGGCGGCGTTCACCGTGTGGCGTTCACCGGGCGGCGTTCACCGTGTGGCGTTCACCGGGCGGCGTTCACCTGATGGTGTTCACCGTGTGGCGTTCACCGGGCGGCGTTCACCGTGTGGCGTTCACCTGGTAGCGTTCACCGGGCGGGGTTCACAGTGTAACGTTCACCGGGCGGCGTTCACCGGGCGACGTTCACCGTTCATCGTTCGCCGTTCATCGGGTGACGCTCATCGTGCGCCGTTCACTGTGCACCGCTCATCGTGCGCCGTTCATCGTGCGCCGTTCACCGGCGACGTTCATCGTGCACCGTTCATCGTGCGCCGTTCACCGGGCGGCGTTCATCGTGCGCCGTTCACCGGGCGACGTTCATCGTGCGCCGTTCATCGTGCGCCGTTCACCGGGCGACGTTCATCGTGCGCCGTTCACCGGCGACGTTCATCGTGCACCGTTCATCGTGCGCCGTTCACCAGGCGACGTTCATCGTGCGCCGTTCACCGGCGACGTTCATCGTGCACCGTTCATCGTGCGCCGTTCATCGTGCGCCGTTCACCGGGCGACGTTCACCGGGCGGGGTTCACCGGGCGGCGTTCACCAGGCGGGGTTCACCGGGCGGCGTTCACTGGACGGCGTTCATTAGCAGTGCCTCGCACCTATAATATCCGGCTCCAATTTTATATCCTCGCCCATTCATTTTGACTCTGAGGTTTCCCCTGTTATTTCCCTTCCCTTCCCTTCCGTTCCCCTTCCCTACCCCTTCCTTCCCTACCCCTTCCCTTCTGATAAGTGTCTTACCCACTAATTACTCTCAGGTGCTCGGTCGGCACCTAATTATAATTCTTCTATCCCTTACCTTGGAAGACATGTTAAGAACAGAAATTTTTTACCCTCGCGACACCTTTGGCTGTAATAAAATAAAAAAAATTATTACTTTTTTATATTGCTCTCAGAGGCGATTTATGGAGCTATGGTGTGCTTGTCGTTCGTGTTTTTGAAGGTAATGGCCCGATATAACTACTTGCCACATTTGCGCATCTCATAAAAACGTAATTAAGATTGAGGTAATCTCTTTGATGACAACGAAGACCATGAGAAATGTCTGAGGTAGACAGAATATCTCTCCTACCTTTAATTGTAATATTTCATCTCAACTTTACAGTAATCTTGTCGTCCAGAGAGAGAAACCGACATATGTAGAGAGAGGGAAACAGAAAATCTGATACACACAGCAAGAGACTTCACGAAAATTGCTCGCGGGTGTTGGGTTACAGGCTATATATTTCTTTAGGCATTTACCTTAGGTCTACCCCGACCAGCCTATGACCGTTCCATACCCCAGACCATTTTCCCTGCAAATTTGGGCGAGGCTTGCTCCATGCATCTGACCTCTGACATTGGACAGAAACAGATTATATATAGAGGACACAGTTGCCACCAGAGACGCCGATAGAGCACAAGCCCTGTGAGACAAAGACCCACCCAGAGCTCCACGTGACGACAGTGTTCCCCCAGAAAGTGTCATCAGAGCAGAGCCCCTGTGTGTGGTCGAATCTATGGTGCATATAGCAGCTTTATCCTTCCGGCCAGCCCCTCCGTGGTGCCTCCTTGCCGTGGTGAGGGGCTCACGTACTCCTCCCTGGGACCGGTGTGGGTTGCCTGTGCCCCCTCTTTGGGTGGCGTACGTGCTGAAGGGCACCATGTAGGGGCCTTGTGAGCCATCAGACCCGTTGGAGGGGTCGCCTGTGAGAGGCCTCCCTGAGTGGATGGTTGGGTGTCCAGGCTGGGGCGATAGGGGTACTGGGGTCTTAGGTCCAGTGTAGGAGAATGAACGAAGTAGTAGGACTCTCCTGTTGAAAAGGGGGAGCACCGCTGGGGACGACACACCCTTCCTGCACTGGCCCGCGCTCGGCCTCCCTGGCTGCCCTGGTAGGTGGTATCCCTTGGTTCCAGGTCCAATCTCTTTTGTTTGGTTTGCTGTATGGATAACGACTTGCCTTCTCTTACCCAGGCTCATGGGGTGGGCGACCAAGCCCCTGAGTCAGACCGTCCTGGAAGACCGGGATCTGTAGCCCCCGCTACAGGACCCGGTTTAGGCCCAAACCGGACTCTTCCTCCCTGCTCCCCTCCCTCCTCTGTGGTTGGGTCGAGCCCCAAGCCTGCTGTGGTGACTGTCTCGTCCCCTTGCACGGCTCCATCTCTTCTTGTGACTCCTGCACCTTTCAACCCATCTCTCTCTAAGGGTTCTCATCGCCGTACCCGCCATGGCCGCTCTCGTATGCTCCCTTCCCATCCTACTTCGTTCCATGCTTTGTTTGGTCCTGATACGTGGACTAAATACTTTGACCTCCAACCTTTGGATTCAACTCCTCTTGACGATTTTTCCCTTCATAGGCATCTTGTCGATTCCGTGGATGCCTCTGTCACCTTCAACCCCACTCTTCTTGGTACCCGTGTCGTTGCTGCTCCTTCTCAGGATGCGGCCACCCGCTTGGCTGCCTTATCCTGCCTTGGCGAGACCCCTGTTCGGGTCTCGAACGCCTAATTGAATGCCAGTGTTGGCTGGCACTGTTCTCCTCCCGCACCATGTTGCGACCGGTGTTAGAGATCTCAAGGACTGCCACGAGGATATCAAGCATATCCTCGAGGCCCAGGGTCATTCTGTACTCCAGGTGGATACATTTACTCGTCCCCCTCGTGGTCATCGCCGTCTGCCCCTTAGGGTTGTGAAGGTTACCTTTGATGGTAGGTCCCTTCCGCCCTCTGTCATTCTTGCTGGTGTCAGATGCTCCGTTCAGGAATATATTCCCTCTCCGAGGCTCTGCGGTAAGTGCTGGAGGTTAGGGCATGGTACCCTCAAATGCTCTAGTCCTGTCTCTCTCTCTGTCCCCTGTGTGGAAGCGAGGGTCACTCTAAGTTGGAGTGCACTTCTTCCCAGGCCCGCTGCCTCAATTGCAGTGAGGCCCACCCTACCTTCTCCTGTGCGTGTATTCGTTACAAACTTGAGGCGGCTGTCCTCAACTTGAAGCACCGGGACCATTTGTCTTTTCCTGAGGCTCGGCGCCAAGTTCATCGTCTCCCCCTCTTTTGCTGGTGTCTCCTATGCTCGCGTGGTGTGCTCTTCCTCTCCTCGTCCTTCCCACCTTTCTCAGTCTCACAACCGTTTCCGAGCCTTAGACCCAGACATGCCCACCACCACCTCCCCTGTTTCCCTCCATTCTGTTCCGAAAGGTCCCCCTCCTGGTTCTCTGTCTAGGGCTCCCCTTCTTTCTACCCAGTCTGTCACGTCTCCTGTGTCTTCTTTTTCCTCTCCCTCTAGTCCTCCTTCCCGTCGTTTCCCTCCGTCTCTTGGCTCTCCACACCGCCTGACTGTGTGGGCCGACGTCCATCGCTCTCCTGATGGTTGTGTTCGCTCTCGCTCTTCTTCTCCTATCGAGACGCTGGAGTCTGTTGCCCAGTACATTGCTGCTGGGACGCCCGTATCTTTGAGTCAGAAGCGGAAACCTAGCTCCTCCCCTGTCGGTAAGAAGGCTTCGCTTTCTTCTTCACCCCCTATCTCTGATTCTATCGTTCCTTCCCCTCCCGCTTCGGTAGTGGAGCCCCCTGTTCCTATTCTGGGGGTTTCTTTAGCCCCATGCCCTTGCTGAGGTACGCTCCCCTCTTTCTGCCCCTCGTCCTCCCCTTCCTCCTCCTCTAGACCCTGCTCGTCCACCTCTGGTCTGTCCTCCCGCTTCTTTCCCTCCTTCTTTACTCAGTTTACCCATGCCCCCTAACCCTGACTTTGCTGACCCTGCTCCTGACTCTGCGCTTTTTTAGCATGCTGTGTTCCTTCCTCACCTTTGTTTCTTCTTCATTCTCTGTTACTCTCCTCTCTCTCTCTTTGCTGATGTCTTTTCTTCAATGGAACATCCGTGGATTTTACGCCAATTTCCTTGACCTCCAACTTCTCATTTCACAGTTTTCGCCCCTTTGTGTCTGTCTCCAGGAGCCGATGCTTGGTGCTCGTCCTGGTCGCTTCCGTGGCTATTCTTTTCTCTCCCCCCCCTCCCCCCAGCGACAGCTGGAGTCCATAATTCTTCTGCTCTCTTGATTCGTTCAGATGTTCCCTTTGTCCCCTTACTGTTTTCCTCGCCTCTCCACTGTTCTGCCGCCCGTGTCTTTGTGTGTAGGTGGTACACGGTTTGTTCCATTTATCTCCCCCCACTGTCCCACTTTCTCTTCCCGATCTTAAACACCTCCTAGACTCCTTGCCGGAGCCTGTGCTCCTGCTGGGTGATTTCAATTGTCGTCATGCCCTTTGGGGTGATGTGCTGACGAACACCCGGGGTCGCCTACTTGAACTTTTCATCCTCTCTTCTTCCCTGTCCCTTCTTAATTATGGTGAGCCCACTCATTTGGACTCTCGGACTCGCTCCCTTTCTTGTCTCAATCTTTCTCTGTGCTCGTCATCCCTTTCCTTAGATTTCGGGTGGCGGGTCCTTGATGACCTCCATGGCAGTGACCATTTTCCTATCCTTGTTTCTTTCTTCTCTTTTCGCCCTCCTCTCTCCTTCCCTAGGTGGCGGTTTGCCGAGGCTGAATGGCGCCTCTTTACTCTCCGTGCTACTATTTCCGACCTCTCCAATCTGCCTCTCCCTCGCGCCTTCCTTCTTTTTCATGACACTGTCTTTGATGCTGCCCTCCACTCTATTCCTCGCTCTTCCTCTCGGGGAACGCGGAAGTGCGTTCCCTGGTGGAATATGGACTGTGCTCAGGCTGTTCGCTGTAAGCGTGCAGCCTGGAAGAGACATCGCCGCCGGCAGACGGTTGAGTCTTTTCTTTTGTTTCGGAAGGCGAGTGTGGTGGCCCGTAGGACCATCCGTGCAGCCAAACGTGCTTGCTGGGCGTCTTATGTCTCCACCATTACGTCCGAAACTCCTCTCCCACTGGTCTGGAAGCATATCCGCAAGATTGCGGGTAAGTTCGTTCCCGATGTCTCACCGGTCCTTCACCTCCATGGTGCTCTTGTGGCGGACCCGTTGCAGGTTGCGACCGAACTGGGTTCCCATTTCTCCTCTGTTAGTTCTGGTTCTCATCTCCCCCAATCCTTCCTTCTTCATAAGCCTTTTCTTGAATCTCATCCTTTAAATTTCTGTACTTATCTTCACCTTCCCTATAATGATCCCTTCTCTCTCTCTGAGCTTCAGTCTGCCCTAGCCCTTTGCGGTTCTACGGCAGTGGGCTCCGATGGCGTTCATTATGAAATGCTTCGCCATCTCCCTCCGTGCACATCTCAGTATTTACTGAGTCTGTACAATCGGGTCTGGGAGTCGTCGTCGGTCCCTGAAGACTGGCTCGATGCTGTTGTCCTCCCTGTTCGGAAATCAGGGTCTCTCGGGTCATCCCCCAAGGACTTCCGCCCTATTGCCCTCACAAGTTGTGTCTGCAAGCTCTTTGAACGTATGGTTAACATTCGTTTGATGTTGTTCTTAGAACACTATAACCACCTCTCTCCTTCTCAATTTGGTTTTCGCAAGTGCCGCAGCACAACGGATGTCCTGGTGAACTTGGAGGTCTATATTTGTACTGCTTTTGCTGCGAAGACCTCCGTTGTTGCCGTCCTTTTTGACCTGGAAAAGGCTTGCGACACTACCTGGCGGTATCATAATCTGTCTCAACTTCATGCTTTTGGCCTTTGTGGGAACCTCTCTCTCTTCCTTCAGAGCTTCCTTTCTCGTCGTTCCTTTCATGTGCGGCTTGATACTGCTCTCTCTGCCCCGTTTCGGCAGTATGAGGGTGTACCCCAGGGTAGTGTTCTGAGCACTACTCTTTTTCTAGTTACCCTTAACGGTCTTCTTTCTTCTCTTCCTTCTGGCGTCTTCTCTGCTCTCTATGTTGATGATCTTACCCTTTGCTGTCGGGGTGATGATTCACCCCTCCTTCAACGGCGGCTTCAACTTGCGATTGATGCCGTGTCGTCTTGCGCCACCGATCATGGCTTCAAGTTCTCTGCGTCTAAGACTTGTGCTATGACTTTTACTCAGAAGCATGTCATTCTTCGTCCCTCTTTGTCCCTTTATGGTCATCCCATTGTGTACAGGGATTCCGCAAAGCTCTTGGGGTTAGTCTTTGACACCCGTTTGTCTTAGTCAGCCCATATCTCTTACCTCCGAGTTGAGTGCTCTAAGGCCCTTAACCTACTTAAGGTTTTGTCTCATACTTCTTGGGTAGCGGATAGATGCACACTCCTATCTTTGCACTCCTCTCTCGTCCTGTCTAAACTCGATTATGGTTGCCCTGCTTACTCTTCTGCTTCTCCTACTACTCTTCGCCGTCTTGATGCTTTGCACCATACTGGGTTGCGTCTCAGCTCTGGTGCCTTTTGTTCGACTCCCGCCCTCAGTTTGTATGTTGACACTGGCTTTCTCTCTCTTCAGGACCGCCGTGATCACTACTGTCTTCGCTATCTTGCGCGGTCCTTACAGCATCCTTCCTCTTGCCTCTGTCGTGCTTTGACTTTTCCTCCTACTGTAGCTCCTGTTCCTCTTCATCGTCTCCCACTTTCTGTCCGGTTATCTCGCTTGCAGGATTCTCTTTCTGTTCATATTTCTAATGTTTCTCCTCATATTGTTCCTTCCTTGCCTCCGTGGAGAGTCCCCCTTCCCAAGTTTTGTACGTCCTTGACTTGTGTTACTAAAGCCTTTACCCCTCCTACAATTCTGAAGAGCCTCTTCCTTGAGCACTTTTCTTCGCACTCCCACTCTATTTCCATCTTTACCGATGGGTCTAAGTCTGCTGACGGTGTGGGCTACTCTGTTGTTTTTCCTGACCGTACTTATATATGTCGCCTCCCTTCAGAGGCTAGCGTCTTTACGGCGGAACTTTATGCTATTCTCTATGCTCTCCATCTCTTGCTTTCTCATTCTCATTCCTCCTTTGTGGTTGTAGTTGACTCTCGTAGTGCCCTCATGGCTCTTGGGTCCTTTAATCCTGTCCACCCAGTGGTCATCGAGATTCAGCAATGGCTGTTTCTTATTTCTAGTAAATTTAAATCGGTAGTTTTGCTGGGTTCCCAGCCATATTGGTGTTTCTTTCAATGAGCGTGCGGATGCTGCCGCTAAGGACGCTATCCGTTCTTGTCCCGATAGACGCTATCTCCCGTAAAGGTCTTCCTTATTCCGACTTTTATCCTGTTATTCATTCCTCCATCCTTGCCCGTTGGCAGGGTTGTTGGTCCTCTGTGGTTGGTAACAAGCTGCGTACTCTCAAACATAGTGTGTCCCCGTGGCCTTCCTCCTACTACTGTAACCGGCGGTGGGAAACTGCTTTGGCGCGGCTGCGGGTTGGCCATACTCGCTTAACCCACGGTCACTTAATGGAGCGCCGCCCTGCTCCTTATTGTCCAAATTGCGTTGTCCCTCTTACAGTTGTGCATATCCTTGTTGAATGTCCTGAATTCCAGGACGAGCGTGTGTCTTGCTTTCCGACCGTCCCTCGCGGTCACTTGTCCCTCAATAGAATTCTAGGTATAATAATAATAATAATAATAATAATTTTTATTTAGGTAAAGGTACATACATAAAGAAATTTTACAAAGTTGGCTTTATAGATAGAGCTAGTACATACAATGCCTAAAGCCACTATTACGCAAAGCGTTTCGGGCAGCGGGTGAATCGGATACTTTTGATATCGTTCGCCTTATGCGTTTTTGTTCTCGTATTGGCTTTCTTGGTGATATTTAGTGCCCTCTGATTATTTCGCACTTTGACGGTGCTACATAGCCTTCCTGGTTTGGTGCCTTCTTTTGATAATTACCTTACCTCCTTCCGGCCAGAATCAGCAGGCGGGTTCACAGGACTAAGACCCAACCACATCAAACAA
>NC_059659.1:9404270-9433078 GCF_020424385.1 Procambarus clarkii | reverse complement strand
GGGCCCCAGGTGGCACTCAGGGGCCCCAGGTGGCACTCAGGGGCCCCAGGTGGCACTCAGGGGCCCCAGGTGCCACTCAGGGGCCCCAGGTGGCACTCAGGGGCCCCAGGTGGCACTCAGGGGCCCAGGTGGCACTCAGGGGCCCCAGGTGGCACTCAGGGGGCCCAGGTGCCACTCAGGGGGCCCAGGTGCCACTCATGGGGCCCAGGTGGCACTCAGGGGGCCCAGGTGGCACTCAGGGGCCCAGGTGGCACTCAGGGGGCCCAGGTGCCACTCAGGGGGCCTAGGTGGCACTCAGGGGGCCCCAGGTGGCACTCAGGGGCCCAGGTGGCACTCAGGTAAGGAGAGAGATTAAGGAGCCCCAATACTCACCCTCTGACTCACCAAGCTGGCACCCCAAGAGAGGATATATAGGCCTAACTGAGTACACTGGCTTAAGCTTGGCACGTTGGGCATGTCCTCAGCTTGCGTAAGCTAGACAAAATAGACCTGTTCGTCTCCCTCTATTCCATCTCAAATGACATAGTCTCTACTCCTTATAAGGAGATCTACTCTAAATACATATATAATCTACTAATTCTTCGACTGCTTCTACTGCTAACGCTAGTTAATAACTACTACGTACGACAACTACTAATATTCCTTCAGTGAAATACCTTGAAAAAGGTGATTCGAGTCTTTACACGGCCTCTTGGATGGATTGTGAGCCCCAATGATCTCAATATATAGGCAAGACAGCACCATTTCCTTTTTTTAAGGTGCTTGACAATGCGCAAACAACAATGTTTTAGTGAAGCCTTCCTTTCCTCCCTACTGTTCCTGCCTTTCCTTATACCAATGAAACGCTTCATTGATAATCATTTACCAATAATCACCAGAGTTGTGCTGACCAGCAACACAGGAATGTTTAACAGATACAACAATAGGAAACTGGACCTTCTTGAGGTTATCTTGAGATGATTTCAGGGCTTTAGTGTCCCCGCGGCCCGGTCCTCGACCAGGCCTCCACCCCCAGGAAGCAGCCCGTGACAGCTGATTAACACCCAGGTACCTATTTTACTGCTTGGTAACAGGGGCATAGGGTAAAAGAAACTCTACCCATTGTTTCTCGCCTGCGCCTGGGATCGAATTCGGGACCACAGGATCACAAGTCCAGCGTGCTGTCCGCTCGGCCGACCTTGCCCAAGCTCTATATACAACACCTCCAGACACAACACCTCCAGACCAACACCCAGTTTACACTTAGCAACATCCGACAGTTTACAACAACCAGGCGGGAGTACCAGTTTACACGGCATCAACAGGCTCCAGCCGAGTAGTTTACATTCAGGGCATAATTGCCCAATCTACTCTACAGCGTAACACTTCACTTCTCTCCATCCCACATGGAATACATATTGTTTCCTCTACCAGTTTACAATTACTATCCCTTTGCCTCTAAATATGTAGAAGAGTTCTTCGCCTTTGGAAATACGATTAAAGGCCCATTAAAATGCCCCATTATCAGGCAATCACCAAATTGTAAAAGATGAAATATATGGGAAGAGGTGGATGGGGGGATGTAAATGTCATACACCAATCGGGGTCGGCCCAAGTGACACTTCAAGAAATATTTGCATGTATAGCTACCCCATGAGTTGTGGGAAAATAGGATAGAGCAAGGAAGAAAAAGGGATGGGGAGGAGGAGAAAGGTGGAAAGTAAGAAATAGAGTAAGACAGATGAGAGGGGGAAGTATGACTGAAAGGGACGGGAGGAAAGGGGAAGAGAGGGAGATAGGGGGGAGGGTAGAGGGACCCGGGCACTGCCGGGCACACCATCTAATACACACATATATATATAACTAGTGTAAACTACTAATGTAGGATGGAACCACGGTCCTCTTCATCTGAGGGAGCGACGGATACTTATCAACGGGGTGCCAAGTCATGTGGGAATAATAGGAAACGACATTGCACACGAAGCTGCAAAACTTGCAAATGAGACAAGAAATGTGAGCATTTATATACCCCAGAATCTTATCGCAGATTAAGAAAGTAATTACCAATAGAGTAATGCAGAAGATACATAAAGTGACCCGAACACAAAAGCTGCAACATCAGGCTCAGTCTCACGTAGGTTTGGTCTCTTGACACCAACCACTGTAGAGATTTCTTATACCAATTCTACCACCTATAAGTCCTGTACGCTTCAATAAACAACCCGATAATAGGGATTTATGTGAAGCGAAAACTTCACAGCGCGCCTTGGCTTTTAGTCCAAGTTAAGCTTCCGTGTTGCAGACCAAGTTAGGGCTGTGTTGCAGCTCAACTTTTATCGTACCTATAAATTTATTGAAATAAACTTTCAGCAACACCGCCTTGAGTGTTGGTGTGTGAATGCATGTTAGGGTTATTTTGATTTGTCGAGTCTTTCTGTATACAGCAAACACAGAACTATTTACACACACACACACACACACACACACACACACACACACACACACGCACGCACGTACACGCACGCACACACACACACACACACACACACACACACACACACACACACACAAGCCACCAAACTCGGACGGTCGGAAACCTAATTTCCAACACAGAAATAACAGCCAGAACATTATTTTGTAGATACTGTAATGTTATTATTTGCTCAGAGTTATAGCAGAACACCCCCCTCCCCCCCTTCCCCCCCCACCACCCTCCCCTCCCCCCCCCACCACCCTCCCCCCCTCCCCCATCCCTCCACCCCCATGTCGGTGATCCGACACCCCTACACTCCCCAACACCTTACAGAAGAGTAAGGGGAGACATGGTAACCTCCTACAAAATTCTCAGGGGAATTGACAGGGTTATCTTGAGGTTATCTTGAGATGATTTCGGGGCTTTTTTTTAGTGTCCCCGCGGCCCGGTCCTCGACCAGGCCTCCACCCCCAGGAAGCAGCCCGTGACAGCTGACTAACTCCCAGGTACCTATTTACTGCTAGGTAACAGGGGCATTTCAGGGTGAAAGAAACTTTGCCCATTTGTTTCTGCCTCGTGCGGGAATCGAACCCGCACCACAGAATTACGAATCCTGCGCGCTATCCACCAGGCTACGAGGCCCCGCAGGGTGGACAAAGACAAACTCTTCAGCACGGGTGGTACACGAACAAGGGGACACAGGTGGAAACTTAGTACCCAGATGAGCCACAGAGATGTTAGAAAGAATTTTTTCTGTGTCAGAGTAGTTAATAAATGGAATGCATTAGGAAGTGATGTGGTGGAGGCTGACTCCATACACAGTTTCAAGTGTAGATATGATAGAGCCCAATAGGCTCAGGAATCTGTACATCACTTGATTGACGGTTTAGAGGCGGGATCAAAGAGCAGAGCTCAACCCCTGCAAACACAACTAGGTGAGTACACCCACCACAAACCATCACCACTAACCTCATACACTGAGACTTCAACCCGAGTAAATGCAAGGTAATGAAACTAGGCGGTGGAAACAGGAGGCCAGACACAGGATACAGAATGGGAGAAGAAGTCCTTCATGAAACGGACAGAGAGAAAGATCTAGGAGTTGATATCACACCAAACCTGTCTCCTGAAGCCCACATAAAGAGAATAACGTCTGCGGCATATGCGAGGCTGGCTAACATCAGAACAGCGTTCAGGAACCTGTGTAAGGAATCATTCAGAATCTTGTACACCACATATGTAAGACCAATCCTGGAGTATGCGGCCCCAGCATGTAGCCCGTACCTTGTCAAGCACAAGACGAAGCTGGAAAAAGTCCAAAGGTATGCCACTAGACTAGTCCCAGAACTAAGAGGCATGAGTTACGAGGAAAGGCTGCGGGAAATGCACCTCACGACACTGGAAGACAGACCAGCTCGGTGAGAAACGATGATAACGACATACAAAATTATTACGGGAAGTGATGAGGTAGACAAGGAAGGATTATTCAACACGGGTGGTACGCGAACAAGGGGACACAGGTGGAAGCTGAGTACCCACATGAGCCACAGGGTCGTTAAGAACAAGGTAACTGCAGAAGGTCTATTGGCCCATACGAGGCAGCTCCTATCTATAACCACCTAATCCCACTCATAAACATGTCCAACCCGCGCTTGAAACAATCGAGGGACCCCACCTCCACCACGTTACGCGGTAATTGGTTCCACAGATCAACAACCCTGTTACCGAACCAGTATTTACCCAAGTCTTTCCTAAATCTAAACTTATCCAATTTATACCCATTGTTTCGTGTTCTGTCTTGTGTTGATACTTTAAATACCCAATTAATATCCCCTTTGTTATGTCCATTCACCCACTTGTAAACCTCTATCATGTCACCCCTAACTCTTCGCCTTTCCAGTGAATGTAAGTTAAGCTTTGTTAAACTTTCTTCATATGAAAGATTTCTAGTTTGGGGAATTAACTTAGTCAACCTACGCTGGCACGTTCAAGTGAATTTATATCCATTCTATAATACGGCGACCAAAACTGAACTGCATAATCTAAATAGGGCCTAACCAGAGCAAGATATAGCTGAAGAACCACACCAGGTGTCTTGTTACTAACGCTGCGATTAATAAATCCCAGTGTCCTATTTGCCTTATTACAAACATTCATGCATTGATCCTTTTGTTTTAAATTCTTACTAATCATAACTCCCAGATCCCTTTCGCAATCCGACTTCGCAATCTCAACACCATCAAGCTCGTATCTTGTAACTCTATCATCATTACCTAGCCTCAGAACTTTACATTTATCAGCATTAAACTGCATCTGCCAATCTTTTGACCATTTCAAAACCCTATTTAGATCAACTTGAAGTGATAGTGAGTCTTTTTCCGTGTTAATTTCCCTACCGATTTTTGTATCATCTGCAAATTTGCAGTTGATGCTACTCAAACCTGAATCTAAATCATTTATATATATTATAAACAACAGAGGTCCCAGGACAGAGCCTTGAGGTACTCCACTAACAACATTATCCCACTCTGACTTAACCCCATTTATACTAACTCTCTGTTTCCTTTGGAATAGCCATGCCCTAATCCAACTTAGTATAGCACCCCCAATACCATGAGCTTCTATCTTTTTTTAATCAGTCTTTCATATGTCACTGTATCAAAAGCTTTGCTAAAGTCAAGGTACACAACATCACAATCCTTACCACTATCAACTGCCTCAACAATGCTAGAATAAAAAGTTAGCAAATTTGTTAAACATGAACGGCCATTTATAAAACCATGTTGCGACTCATTTATTAATTTATGTTTTTCAAGATGAAGACGAATTGTATTTGCAATTATTAGAAAGAAACTTTCTAATAAGAAAAAGTTAGAAAGAACTTTTTCAGTGTCAGAGTAGTTAACAGATGGAATGCATTAGGAAGTGAAGTGGTGGAGGCTGACTCCATACATAGTTTCAAATGTAGATATGATAGAGCCCAGTAGGCTCAGGAACCTGTACACCAGTTGATTAACGGTTTAGAGGCGGGACCAAAGAGCCAAAGCTCAACCCCCGCAAGCAAAACTAGGTTACCTTACCTTGAGGTGATTTCGGGGCTTAGCGTCCCCTCGGCCCGGTCGTCCAGGCCTCCTGGTTGCTGGACTGGTCAACCAGGCTGTTGGACGCGGCTGCTCGCAGCCTGACGTATGAGTCACAGCCTGATTGATCAGGTATCCTTTGGAGGTGTTTGTCAAGTTCTCTCTTGAACACTGTGAGGGGTCGGCCAGTTATGTCCCTTATGTGTAGTGGAAGCGTGTTGAACAATCTCGGGCCTCTGATGTTGATAGTTCTCTCTTGAACACTGTGAGGGGTCGGCCAGTTATGTCCCTTATGTGTAGTGGAAGCGTGTTGAACAGTCTCGGGCCTCTGATGTTGATAGTTCTCTCTTGAACACTGTGAGGGGTCGGCCAGTTATGTCCCTTATGTGTAGTGGAAGCGTGTTGAACAGTCTCGGGCCTCTGATGTTGATAGTTCTCTCTTGAACACTGTGAGGGGTCGGCCAGTTATGTCCCTTATGTGTAGTGGAAGCGTGTTGAACAGTCTCGGGCCTCTGATGTTGAGAGAGTTCTCTCTCAGAGTACCTGTTGCACCTCTGCTCTTCAACGGGGGTATTCTGCACATCCTGCCATGTCTTCTGGTCTCATGTGATGTTATTTCTGTGTGCAGGTTTGGGACCAGCCCCTCTACTATTTTCCACGTGTAAATTATTATGTATCTCTCCCACCTGCGCTCAAGAGAATACAGATTTAGGCTCCTTAGTAGGTCCCAATAGTTTAGATGTTTTACTGAGTGGATTCTAGCAGTAAAGGATCTCTGCACGCTCTCCAGGTCAGCAATTTCTCCAGCTTTGAAAGGGGCTGTCATTGTGCAGCAGTACTCCACTCTAGAGAGCACAAGCGTCTTGAAGAGTAATGAGGGAAGTACCTAATAATAATATAAGTAATATAAGTACCTTACTAATAATATGTACCTTAATAATAATATGTATTACTGATAATAATAATAATAAGGTGAGTACAACTAGGTGAGTACAACTAGGTGAGTACAATTAAGTGAGTATAACTAGGTGAGTACAACTAGGTGAGTACAGCTAGGTGAGTACAGCTAGGTGAGTACAACTAGGTGAGTACAACAAAGTGAGTAGAACTAGATGAGTACAACTAGGTGAGTACAATTAAGTGAGTACAACTAGGTGAGTACAACTAGGTGAGTACAACCAGGTGAGTACAACCAGGTGAGCACAACCAGGTGAGCACAACTAGGTGAGTACAACCAGGTGAGTACAACCAGGTGAGTACAACCAGGTGAGCACAACCAGGTGAGCACAACTAGGTGAGAACAACCAGGTGAGTGCAACTAGATGAGTACAACCAGGTGAGTACAACCAGGTGAGCACAACCAGGTGAGTACAACCAGGTGAGCACAACCAGGTGAGCACAACCAGGTGAGCACAACCAGGTGAGTACAACCAGGTGAGCACAACCAGGTGAGCACAACCAGGTGAGCACAACCAGGTGAGCACAACCAGGTGAGCACAGGTGAGCACAACCAGGTGAGCACAACCAGGTGAGTACAACCAGGTGAGCACAGCACCAGGTGAGCACAACCAGGTGAGCACAACCAGGTGAGCACAACCAGGTGAGCACAACCAGGTGAGCACAACCAGGTGAGTACAACCAGGTGAGTACAACCAGGTGAGCACAACCAGGTGAGTACAACCAGGTGAGCACAACCAGGTGAGCACAACCAGGTGAGCACAACCAGGTGAGCACAACCAGGTGAGCACAACCAGGTGAGCACAACCAGGTGAGCACAACCAGGTGAGTACAACCAGGTGAGTACAACCAGGTGAGCCCAGGTGAGCACAACCAGGTGAGCACAACCAGGTGAGTGCAACTAGATGAGTACAACCAGGTGAGTACAACCAGGTGAGTACAACCAGGTGAGCACAACCAGGTGAGCACAACCAGGTGAGCACAACCAGGTGAGTACAACCAGGTGAGCACAACCAGGTGAGTACAACCAGGTGAGCACAACCAGGTGAGCACAACCAGGTGAGTACAACCAGGTGAGCACAACCAGGTGAGCACAACCAGGTGAGCACAACCAGGTGAGCACAACCAGGTGAGCACAACCAGGTGAGCACAACCAGGTGAGCACAACCAGGTGAGTACAACCAGGTGAGCACAACCAGGTGAGTACAACCAGGTGAGCACAACCAGGTGAGCACAACCAGGTGAGCACAACCAGGTGAGTGCAACTAGATGAGTACAACCAGGTGAGTACAACCAGGTGAGTACAACCAGGTGAGTACAACCAGGTGAGCACAACCAGGTGAGTACAACCAGGTGAGCACAACCAGGTGAGCACAACCAGGTGAGTACAACGAGGTGAGCACAACCAGGTGAGCACAACCAGGTGAGCACAACCAGGTGAGCACAACCAGGTGAGCACAACGAGGTGAGCACAACCAGGTGAGCACAACCAGGTGAGCACAACCAGGTGAGCACACTCCCATCAAATAATTTTCACCTCTCTTTAAAATTATTTGGTAAAAGTAATATAAATATTTTGTAACTAATAGATTTGTGAAGTCGAGCCTCCAGCAGTGTCCATCAATGTGCAAAATAATATATATAATCAAAATCAAAGTGTCATAGAGTTTTATAATATATATAAATTATATACACCCGTTATCAATTAGAGATTTGATAAGTCTCACGTATTTAATAAACCCTCGTTGTCACTAATGTGTTGATAATCCTTCGCTCTCTCTAATGTGTTGATAATCCCTCGCTCTCTCTAATGTGTTGATAATCCTTCGCTCTCACTAATGTGTTGATAATCCCTCGCTCTCACTAATGTGTTGATAATCCCTCGCTCTCACTAATGTGTTGATAATCCCTCGCTCTCACTAATGTGTTGATAATCCTTCGCTCTCACTAATGTGTTGATAATCCCTCGCTCTCACTAATGTGTTGATAATCCCTCGCTCTCACTAATGTGTTGATAATCCTTCGCTCTCACTAATGTGTTGATAATCCTTCGCTCTCTCTAATGTGTTGATAATCCTTCGCTCTCTCTAATGTGTTGATAATCCTTCGCTCTCACTAATGTGTTGATAATCCTTCGCTCTCTCTAATGTGTTGATAATCCCTCGCTCTCTCTAATGTGTTGATAATCCTTCGCTCTCACTAATGTGTTGATAATCCTTCGCTCTCAGTAATGTGTTGATAATCCCTCGCTCTCTCTAATGTGTTGATAATCCTTCGCTCTCACTAATGTGTTGATAATCCTTCGCTCTCACTGTGTTGATAATCCTTCGCTCTCTCTAATGTGTTGATAATCCTTCGCTCTCACTAATGTGTTGATAATCCTTCGCTCTCACTAATGTGTTGATAATCCCTCGCTCTCAGTAATGTGTTGATAATCCCTTGCTCTCTCTAATGTGTTGATAATCCTCTGCTCTCACTAATGTGTTGATAATCCCTCACTCTCACTAATGTGTTGATAATCCTTCACTCTCTCTAATGTGTTGATAATCCCTCGCTCTCACTAATGTGTTGATAATCCCTCGCTCTCTCTAATGTGTTGATAATCCTTCGCTCCCACTAATGTGTTGATAATCCCTCACTCTCACTAATGTGTTGATAATCCTTCGCTCTCTCTAATGTGTTGATAATCCCTCGCTCTCTCTAATGTGTTGATAATCCCTCGCTCTCTCTAATGTGTTGATAATCCCTCGCTCTCTCTAATGTGTTGATAATCCCTCGCTCTCTCTAATGTGTTGATAATCCTTCGCTCTCTCTAATGTGTTGATAATCCCTCGCTCTCTCTAATGTGTTGATAATCCCTCGCTCTCTCTAATGTGTTGATAATCCCTCGCTCTCTCTAATGTGTTGATAATCCTTCGCTCTCAGTAATGTGTTGATAATCCTTCGCTCTCTCTAATGTGTTGATAATCCCTCGCTCTCACTAATGTGTTGATAATCCCTCGCTCTCTCTAATGTGTTGATAATCCTTCGCTCTCTCTAATGTGTTGATAATCCTTCGCTCTCTCTAATGTGTTGATAATCCTTCGCTCTCTCTAATGTGTTGATAATCCTTCGCTCTCAGTAATGTGTTGATAATCCTTCGCTCTCTCTAATGTGTTGATAATCCCTCGCTCTCACTAATGTGTTGATAATCCCTCGCTCTCTCTAATGTGTTGATAATCCCTCGCTCTCTCTAATGTGTTGATAATCCCTCGCTCTCACTAATGTGTTGATAATCCCTCGCTCTCTCTAATGTGTTGATAATCCTTCGCTCTCTCTAATGTGTTGATAATCCCTCGCTCTCACTGTGTTGATAATCCCTCGCTCTCTCTAATGTGTTGATAATCCCTCGCTCTCACTAATGTGTTGATAATCCCTCGCTCTCTCTAATGTGTTGATAATCCTTCGCTCCCACTAATGTGTTGATAATCCCTCACTCTCACTAATGTGTTGATAATCCTTCGCTCTCTCTAATGTGTTGATAATCCCTCGCTCTCTCTAATGTGTTGATAATCCCTCGTTGTCACTAATGTGTTGATAATCCTTCGCTCTCTCTAATGTGTTGATAATCCCTCGCTCTCTCTAATGTGTTGATAATCCTTCGCTCTCTCTAATGTGTTGATAATCCTTCGCTCTCTCTAATGTGTTGATAATCCTTCGCTCTCAGTAATGTGTTGATAATCCTTCGCTCTCTCTAATGTGTTGATAATCCCTCGCTCTCACTAATGTGTTGATAATCCCTCGCTCTCTCTAATGTGTTGATAATCCTTCGCTCTCACTAATGTGTTGATAATCCTTCGCTCTCTCTAATGTGTTGATAATCCCTCGCTCTCTCTAATGTGTTGATAATCCTTCGCTCTCACTAATGTGTTGATAATCCTTCGCTCTCTCTAATGTGTTGATAATCCTTCGCTCTCTCTAATGTGTTGATAATCCCTCGCTCTCACTAATGTGTTGATAATCCCTCGCTCTCACTAATGTGTTGATAATCCTTCGCTCCCACTAATGTGTTGATAATCCTTCTCTCTCAGTAATGTGTTGATAATCCCTCGCTCTCACTAATGTGTTGATAATCCTTTGCTCTCTCTAATGTGTTGATAATCCCTCGCTCTCACTAATGTGTTGATAATCCTTCGCTCTCTCTAATGTGTTGATAATCCTTCGCTCTCACTAATGTGTTGATAATCCTTCGCTCCCACTAATGTGTTGATAATCCTTCTCTCTCAGTAATGTGTTGATAATCCCTCGCTCTCACTAATGTGTTGATAATCCTTTGCTCTCTCTAATGTGTTGATAATCCCTCGCTCTCAGTAATGTGTTGATAATCCCTCGCTCTCTCTAATGTGTTGATAATCCCTCGCTCTCAGTAATGTGTTGATAATCCCTCGCTCTCTCTAATGTGTTGATAATCCCTCGCTCTCTCTAATGTGTTGATAATCCTTCGCTCTCTCTAATGTGTTGATAATCCCTCGCTCTCACTAATGTGTTGATAATCCCTCGCTCTCACTAATGTGTTGATAATCCTTCGCTCTCTCTAATGTGTTGATAATCCTTCGCTCTCTCTAATGTGTTGATAATCCTCCGCCCTTACTAATGTGTTGATAATCCTCTGCTCTCTCTAATGTGTTGATAATCCTCCGCTCTTACTAATGTGTTGATAATCCTTCGCTCTCTCTAATGTGTTGATAATCCTCCGCCCTTACTAATGTGTTGATAATCCTCCGCTCTCTCTAATGTGTTGATAATCCTCCGCTCTCACTAATGTGTTGATACTCCCTCGCTCTCACTAATGTGTTGATAATCCCTCACTCTCTCTAATGTGTTGATAATCCTTCGCTCTCTCTAATGTGTTGATAATCCCTCGCTCTCACTAATGTGTTGATAATCCTTCGCTCTCTCTAATGTGTTGTTAATCCTCCGCTCTCTCTAATGTGTTGATAATCCTCCGCTCTCACTAATGTGTTGATAATCCCTCGCTCTCACTAATGTGTAGATAATCCTCCGCTCTCTCTAATGTGTTGATAATCCTCCGCTCTCACTAATGTGTTGATAATCCCTCGCTCTCACTAATGTGTTGATAATCCCTCGCTCTCACTAATGTGTTGATAATCCTCCGCTCTCACTAATGTGTTGATAATCCCTCGCTCTCACTAATGTGTTGATAATCCTCCGCTCTCACTAATGTGTTGATAATCCCTCGCTCTCACTAATGTGTTGATAATCCTTCGCTCTCACTAATGTGTTGATAATCCCTCGCTCTCACTAATGTGTTGATAATCCTCCGCTCTCACTAATGTGTTGATAATCCCCCGCTCTCAGTAATGTGTTGATAATCCTTCGCTCCCACTAATGTGTTGATAATCCCAGGACACACACCTGAGATAACCTCATTACAATAATTTACATATAATAATTAACAAATATATTGGATACTGTCCAGTTGACGGCATCAATTATACTCATTATCAACAAAAAATTAAAATAAATATTTTTTTCCTTCGAGTAAATTGTCGTGAGCGAGAGAGACATTCCCAGCCCACACGCGTATGTGTATATTATGTGTAATACTATATTATGTATACTCATAAAATATATTATGAGTATACTTTACGTATGTTTTACCATGAGTATATTTTACGTTGAGTTTATTAAGTTTAAAATAATTGGTGAATGAGATTAGGTTAAGGGAGCCGGTCGGCCGAGCGGACAGCACGCTGGACTTGTGATCCTGTGGTCCTGGGTTCGATCCCAGGCGCCGGCGAGAAACAATGAGCAGAGTTTCTTTCACCCACAGTGTTACCTAGCAGTAAATAGGTACCTGGGTGTTAGTCAGCTGTCACGGGCTGCTTCCTGGGGGTGGAGGCCTGGTCGAGGACCGGGCCGCGGGGACACTAAAGCCCCGAAATCATCTCAAGATAACCTCAAGAAGGGGAGACTAATCTCGGACTCTGATTATCATCTGTGTTGTCTCAGATTAGTCACAGTGGACCTTATAACGGGGGTCTTTACTGTCACAGTGGACCCTATAACGTCTTTACTGTCACAGTGGACCTTATAACGGGGGTCTTACTGCCAGTGGACCTTATAACGGGGGCTTTACTGTCACATTGGACCTTATAACGGGGGTCTTTACTGTCACATTGGACCTTATAACGGGGATCTTTACTGTTTCAGTGGACCTTATAACGGGGGTCTTTACTGCCACAGTGGATCTTATAACGGGGGTCTTTACTGTCACAGTGGACCTTATAACGGGGATCTTTACTGCCATAGCGGACCTTATAACGGGGGTCTTTACTGTCTCAGTGGACCTTATAACGGGGGTCTTTACTGTCTCAGTGGACCTTATAACGGGAGTCTTTACTGCCATAGTGGACTTTATAACGGGGATCTTTACTGTCTCAGTGGACCTTATAACGGGGTTCTTTACTGTCTCAGTGGACCTTATAACGGGGGTCTTTACTGTCTCAGTGGACCTTATAACGGGGGTCTTTACTGTCTCAGTGGACCTTATAACGGGGGTCTTTACTGTCACAGTGGACCTTATAACGGGGGTCTTTACTGTCACAGTGGTCCTTATAACGGAGGTCTTTACTGTCACAGTGGTCCTTATAACTCGGGTCTTTACTGTCACAGTGGTCCTTATAACGGAGGTCTTTACCGTCACAGTGGTCCTTATAACGGAGGTATTTACCGTCACAATGGTCCTTATAACGGAGGTCTTTACCGTCACAGTGGTCCCTATAACGGAGGTCTTTACCGTCACAGTGCACCTTATAACGGGGGCCTTTACTGTCGCAATGGACCTTATAACGGGGGTCTTTACTGCCATAGTGGACGCCGTGTAAGTGGTGTCCTGAGACACCTGGAAAACATTTGCATATTGATTCCGAGCCAGCACCAGGTGGCCTGTACCAGGCGGCCTGCACCAGGTTGCCTGCACCAGGCGGCCTGCACCAGGTTGCCTGCACCAGGCGGCCTGCACCAGGTTGCCTGCACCAGGCGGCCTGCACCAGGTTGCCTGCACCAGGCGGCCTGCACCAGGTGGCCTGCACCAGGTGGCCTGTACCAGGCGGCCTGCACCAGGTTGCCTGCACCAGGCGGCCTGCACCAGGTGGCCTGTACCAGGCGGCCTGCACCAGGTTGCCTGCACCAGGCGGCCTGCACCAGGTTGCCTACACCAAGCGGACTGCACCAGGTGGCCTGTACCAGGCGGCCTGCACCAGGCGGCCTGCACCAGGCGGCCTGCACCAGGGGGCCTGCACCAGGTGGCCTGCACCAGGTGGCCTGCACCAGGTGGCCTACACCAGGGGGCCTGCACCAGGTGGCCTGCACCAGGTGGCCTACACCAGGGGGCCTGCACCAGGTGGCCTTCACCAGGTGACCTGCACCAGGTGGCCTACACCAGGGGGCCTCCACCAGGTGGCCTGCACCAGGGGGCCTGCACCAGGTGGCCTTCACCAGGTGGCCTGCACCAGGTGGCCTGCACCAGGTGGCCTACACTAGGTGGCCTGCACCAGGTGGCCTACACCAGGGGGCCTGCACCAGGTGGCCTACACCAGGGGACCTGCACCAGGTGGCCTGCACCAGGGGCCTGCACCAGGTGGCCTTCACCAGGTGGCCTGCACCAGGTGGCCTACACTAGGTGGCTTGCACCAGGTGGCCTACACCAGGGGGCCTGCACCAGGGGGCCCTGCACCAGGCGGCCTGCACCAGATGGCCTGCACCAGGTTTCCTGCACCAGATGGCCTGCACAAGGGGGCCTGCACCAGGTGGCCTACACTAGGTGGCCTGCACCAGGTGGCCTGCACCAGGTGGCCTGCACCAGGGGGCCTTCACCAGGTGGCCTGCACCAGGTGGCCTACACCAGGGGGCCTGCACCAGGGGGCCTGCACCAGGGGGCCTACACCAGGTGACCTACACTAGGTGGCCTGCACCAGGTTGCCTGCACCAGGCGGCCTGCACCAGGTGGCCTGCACCAGGCGGCCTGCACCAGGTTTGCCTACACTAGGTGGCCTACACTAGGTGGCCTGCACCAGGTGGCCTACACTAGGTGGCCTGCACCAGGTGGCCTGCACCAGGCGGCCTTCACCAGGCGGCCTGCACCAGGCGGCCTTCACCAGGCGGCCTGCACCAGGTGGCCTACACCAGGCGGCCTGCACCAGGTGGCCTGCACCAGGTGGCCTGCAACAGGCGGCCTGCACCAGGCGGCCAGCATCAGGCGGCCTGCACCAGGCGGCCTGCACCAGGTGGCTTACAACAGGCGACCAGCACCAGGTGGCCTGCACCAGGCGGCCTGCACCAGGTGGCCTGCACCAGGCGGCCTGCACCAGGCGGCCTGCACCAGGTGGCCTGCACCAGGTGGCCTGCACCAGGCGGCGGGCACCAGGTGGCCTGCACCAGGTGGCCTGCACCAGGCGGCCTGCACCAGGTGGCCTGCACCAGGTGGCCTGCACCAGGCGACCTGCACCAGGCGGCCTGCACCAGGCGGCCTGCACCAGGCGGTCTGCACCAGGTGGCCTGCACCAGGTGGCCTGCACCAGGTAGCCTGCACCAGGCGGCGGGCACCAGGTGGCCTGTACCAGGCGGCCTGCACCAGGCGGCGGGCACCAGGTGGCCTGCACCAGGCGGCGGGCACCAGGTGGCCTGCACCAGGTTGCCTGCACCAGGCGGCGGGCACCAGGTGGCCTGCACCAGGCGGCGGGCACCAGGTGGCCTGCACCAGGCGGCCTGCACCAGGTGGCCTGCACCAGGTGGCCTGCACCAGGTGGCGGGCACCAGGTGGCCTGCACCAGGTGGCCTACACCAGGTGGCCTGCACCAGGCGGCCTGTACCAGGTGGCCTGCACCAGGCGGTCTGTACCAGGCGGCCTGCATCAGGTGGCCTGCACCAGGCGGCCTGCACCAGGTGGCCTGCACCAGGTGGCCTGTACCAGGCGGTCTGCACCAGGTGGCCTGCACCAGGCGGTCTGTACCAGGCGGCCTGCATCAGGTGGCCTGCACCAGGCGGCCTGCACCAGGTGGCCTGCACCAGGTGGCCTATACCAGGCAGCCTGCACCAGGCGGCCTAAACCAGGCGGCCTACACTAGACTGGCCAACATAAGAACTGCCTTTAGAAACTTGTGTAAGGAATCGTTCAGGACTCTGTATATCACTTATGTAAGACCAATCTTGGAATATGCAGCTCCAGCCTGGAGTCCATACCTAGTTAAACACCAAAGTTAGAGAAGATCCAGCGGTATGCCACCAGGCTCGTCCCGGAACTGAGAGGAACTGAGCTACGAGGAAAGGCTAAAGGAGCTGAGCCTCACATCCCTGGAAAACAGAAGAGTAAGGGGAGACATGATAATCACCTACAAAATTCTCAGGGGAACTGTCAGGGTGGACAATGACAAACTCTTCAGCACTGGTGGAACACGAACAAGGGAACACAGGTGGAAACTTAGTATCCAGATGAGCCACAGAGACGTTAGAAAGATTTTTTTCAGTGTCAGAGTAGTTAATAAATGGAATGCACTAGGAAGTGATGTGGTGGAGGCTGACTCCATACACAGTTTCAAGGGAAGATATGATAGAGCCCAGTAGGCTCAGGAATCTGTACACCAGTTGATTGACAGTTGAGAGGCGGGACCAAAGAGCTAAAGCTCAACCCCCGCAAGCACAATTAGGTGAGTACTAGGTGGCCTACACCGGGTGGCCTTCACCAGGTGGCCTGCACCAAGTGGCCTACACCAGTGACCTTTCTTGAAAAATGGTACGACATTTGCCTCCTTCCAGCAACTGGACAATTCTCCCGACATAAGTGATTCATTATAGATCATTGTCAGAGGCACGCTGAGGGCCTGCCCTGCCTCTTTGAGTATCCACGGTGATACTTTGTCTGGTCCAACTGCTTTAGTTGCGTCCAGTGTTGTCAACTGTTTCATTACCTCCTCTGCTGTCACCTCTATATCTGATAGTCTTTCATCTAGGGTAATCCCTTCTAACAATGGGAGCTGCTCAGGCTCGGTTGTGAACACTCCATGGAAACTGGCATTCAGTTCCTCGCAGATTTCCTTGTCATTTTCTGTATATGTCCCCTCTGTCTTCCTTAGTCTTGTCACTTGGTCGTTCACCGACATTTGTCTTCTTATATGGCTGTGTAGTAACTTAGGTTGCTTTTTCGCTTTGATCGCAATATCGTTCTCATAATTTGTTTCCGATGTTCGTCTTATGTTAATGTAATCGTTCCTAGCTCTGTTGCATTTGTCCTCTGATACAAGACGAGCCATATTAGGTGAGTGATACTAGATGAGTGATACTAGATGAGTGATACTAGATGAGTGATACTAGATGAGTGATACTAGATGAGTGATACTAGATGAGTGATACTAGATGAGTGATACTAGATGAGTGATACTAGATGAGTGATACTAGATGAGCAATACTAGATGAGCAATACTAGATGAGTGATACTAGATGAGAGATACTAGATGAGTGATACTAGATGAGCAATACTAGATGAGTGATACTAGATGAGTGATACTAGATGAGCAATACTAGATGAGTGATACTAGATGAGAGATACTAGATGAGTGATACTAGAGGAGCAATACTAGATGAGTGATACTAGATGAGTGATACTAGATGAGCAATACTAGATGAGTGATACTAGAGGAGCAATACTAGATGAGTGATACTAGATGAGTGATACTAGATGAGTGATACTAGAGGAGCAATACTAGATGAGTGATACTAGATGAGTGATACTAGATGAGTGATACTAGATGAGTGATACTAGATGAGTGATACTAGATGAGAGATACTAGATGAGTGATACTAGAGGAGCAATACTAGATGAGTGATACTAGATGAGTGATACTAGATGAGCAATACTAGATGAGTGACACTAGATGAGTGATACTAGATGAGCAATACTAGATGAGTGATACTAGATGAGCAATACTAGATGAGTGATACTAGATGAGTGATACTAGAGGAGCAATACTAGATGAGTGATACTAGATGAGCAATACTAGATGAGTGATACTAGATGAGCAATACTAGATGAGTGATACGAGATGAGCAATACTAGATGAGTGATACTAGAGGAGCAATACTAGATGAGTGATACTAGATGAGCAATACTAGATGAGTGATACTAGATGAGCAATACTAGATGAGTGATACTAGATGAGTGATACTAGATGAGTGATACTAGAGGAGCAATACTAGATGAGAGATACTAGATGAGTGATACTAGAGGAGCAATACTAGATGAGTGATACTAGATGAGTGATACTAGAGGAGCAATACTAGATGAGTGATACTAGATGAGTGATACTAGATGAGTGATACTAGAGGAGCAATACTAGATGAGTGATACTAGATGAGTGACACTAGATGAGTGATACTAGATGAGCAATACTAGATGAGTGATACTAGAGGAGCAATACTAGATGAGTGACACTAGATGAGTGACACTAGATGAGTGATACTAGATGAGCAATACTAGATGAGTGACACTAGATGAGTGATACTAGATGAGCAATACTAGATGAGTGATACTAGATGAGCAATACTAGATGAGTGATACTAGATGAGTGATACTAGAGGAGCAATACTAGATGAGTGATACTAGAGGAGCAAGCTACACAATTTACCAACACCAGTATAAATAGTTCTGAATATTTTAGATTAAAAACAGTTTAATTGTTTAATATGAGTTGTGAAGCCTCACTCTCTGCGAGCACTCACTGCTAACGAGTCCTTAATTGTTCATATATTCTGGAGTAAAACACTCGTCTAGCCTTTCAGTTTATTTATATATTTACAGAATATAGTAACTCCGTTGTAATAACTCTGTTCGTAACTTTAAAACTACATATGATAGGGAAATAGGACCGGAGTCATTGCTGTAAATAACCGAGTCAATGCTCGATCCTGCATGCACAATTAGGTGATTACACACAAACACACACACACACACACACACACACACACACACACACACACACACACACACACACACACACACACACACACACACACACACGGTGGTGTGATGTGGTGGAGGCTGACTCCATACACAGTTTCAAGTGTAGATATGATAGAGCCCAATAGGCTCAGGAATCTGTACACCTGTTGATTGACAGTTGAGAGGCGGGACCAAAGAGCCAGAGCTCAACCCCCGCAAACACAACTAGGCGAGTACAACTAGGTGAGTACACTCACCATAACAAATCCCTGGGAGGATTGATTGGGAACGAATCCTTAGCTATTGGCCCCTATTCACCCAGCAGTAATTGTGGACTGGGAGTCAACTAAACGGGGTTCATGTGCCAGGAGAAAACGTGTATGGGTAGGGGAGGGAACTATGAGGAGAAAGCGCCAAGCCATTACGACTATATAGCACTTGGAAGGGGTCAGAATAAGGATTTGGGATGGGACGGGAGGAAGGAATGGTGCCCAACCACTTGGACGGTCGGGGATTGAATGCCGACCTGCATGAAGCGAGACCGTCGCTCTACCGTCCAGCCCAAGTGGTTGGACTTGTAAGGGAAGAAAAAGCTGTCTACTAACAGACAGTCAAAATACATTTCCTCCTGTACACACTTAAATAAAGAAAAAATAAAGCAAAAGAGACGGAAGCTGGACAGAACAAGTCTGATAGACAGAAAACCCATCAGACAGGTTATAAAACATGGAAGAATGACGAAAAAAATAAAATGAAAGAGACGATAGAAAAGAAGAGAGTTCTCTTCCTACAAAAGCATTGTAGGAAGAGAAACGTCAAAAATGATGAATAAAGGGAAGGTGAGAGAGAGTGGGGAATGGATGACAAACAGAGGCAGGAGGAGGAGCAAGAGGAAGTGTATGGAGGCACATGTGAAGGGGAGGGGGGGAGGGGGAAGTGCCAGGAAGGCAAGTAGTGTATATGCGGACAAAGGCAAGTAGTGTATATGCGGACAAAGGCAAGTAGTGTATATGCGGACAAAGGCAAGTAGTGTATATGCGGACAAAGGCAAGTAGTGTATATGCGGACAAAGGCAAGTGTATATATATATTATTATTTTAACGAGCGGTCATAGTCATTTTGTGTTTCGGGGAGAGGTAGTGATCAGAGAGCTCGCATGAGACCAGGAGGCATGGCAGGATGTGCAGAATACCCCCGTTGGAGAGCAGAGGTGCAACAGGTACTCTGAGAGAGAACTATCAACTTCAGAGGCCGAGACTGTTCAACACGCTTCCACTACACATAAGGGACATAACTGGCCGACCCCTCACAGTGTTCAAGAAAGAACTATCAACATCAGAGGCCCGAGACTGTTCAACACGCTTTCACTACACATAAGGGACATAACTGGCCGACCCCTCACAGTGTTCAAGAGAGAACTATCAACATCAGAGGCCCGAGACTGTTCAACACGCTTCCACTACACATAAGGGGCATAACTGGCCGACCCCTCACAGTGTTCAAGAGAGAACTATCAACATCAGAGGCCCGAGACTGTTCAACACGCTTCCACTACACATAAGGGACATAACTGGCCGACCCCTCACAGTGTTCAAGAAAGAACTATCAACATCAGAGGCCCGAGACTGTTCAACACGCTTTCACTACACATAAGGGACATAACTGGCCGACCCCTCACAGTGTTCAAGAGAGAACTATCAACATCAGAGGCCCGAGACTGTTCAACACGCTTCCAATACACATAAGGGACATAACTGGCCGAACCCTCACAGTGTTCAAGAGAGAACTATCAACATCAGAGGCCCGAGACTGTTCAACACGCTTCCACTACACATAAGGGACATAACTGACCGACCCCTCACAGTGTTCAAGAGAGAACTATCAACATCAGAGGCCCGAGACTGTTCAACACGCTTCCACTACACATAAGGGACATAACTGGCCGACCCCTCACAGTGTTCAAGAGAGAACTATCAACATCAGAGGCCCGAGACTGTTCAACATGCTTCCACTACACATAAGGGACATAACTGGCCGGCCCCTCACAGTGTTCAAGAGAGAACTATCAACATCAGAGGCCCGAGACTGTTCAACACGCTTCCACTACACATAAGGGACATAACTGGCCGACCCCTCACAGTGTTCAAGAGAGAACTATCAACATCAGAGGCCCGAGACTGTTCAACACGCTTCCACTACACATAAGGGACATAACTGGCCGACCCCTCACAGTGTTCAAGAGAGAACTATCAACATCAGAGGCCCGAGACTGTTCAACACGCTTCCACTACACATAAGGGACATAACTGGCCGACCCCTCACAGTGTTCAAGAGAGAACTATCAACATCAGAGGCCCGAGACTGTTCAACACACTTCCACTACACATAAGGGGCATAACTGGCCGACCCCTCAGTGGTCGAGTGAGAACTGGTAAACATCTCCAAAGGATACCTGATCAACCAGGCTGTGATTCTTACGTCAGGCTGTAACAGCCTGCGAACCTTGACCCTTGGAATCAAGGCAAGGCCAGGAGGGTGGGCAAGGTGGTGTGGATGGATTTCGTATCATTCAGCCTTTAAGACTTTTAAGTTAAATTATATTTTTCTCCTATAAGTAGTGGAAGGGATTGAACTTATAAATGCCCCGTTGTTTCCTGGTGGGATTCTTGGGGGCTTCAGAGGATGTGGTGCTTCAGCTCCTGGGGCCAGATTCACGAAGCAGTTATGCAAGCACTTACGAACCTGTACATCTTTTCTCAATCTTTGGCGGCTTTGTTTACAATTATTAAACAGTTAATGAGCTCCGAAGCACCAGGAGACTGTTTATAACAATAACAACAGTTTATTGGCAAGTTTTCATGCTTGTAAACTGTTTAATAAATATAACCAAAGCCGTCAAAGATTGAGGAAAGATGTACACGTTCGTAAGTACTTGCGTAACTGCTTCGTGAATCTGGCCCCCTGCGGGCGAGTGTGTGTATTTACTATTTGTATCTGCAGAATCGAGCTATTAGCTCTTGGACCCCACGTTTCTAACCAATTTATTTTTCCTCTATTATGTCTACTATACATATATTTCTTTTATACACACACATCTCCAGGAAGCAGCCCGTGACAGCTGACTAACTCCCAGGTACCTATTTACTGTTAGGTGAACAGGTGTTGAGGTTGTCAGTAGCCAGGAGACCTTCACTCTGGGAACATTGTGACATGATAAGTCTGTGTATTCTTTATTTGTTGCGTAGAGTGGATTAATTATTCTGGTGAGTCTATTTTTCCATGTGTATATACAAGTCATTTTATTCTATTGAAGTGAATACTTATTTGTTATATTGAGAATTTGCTTATATATTAAATTAATTAATTGATATATATATTTTTTTATGTGCATGTTTATTTATCCTTATCTTGTGATATTATTCTGTTTGTACCCACTTAAGGGGCACTCTGGTGCATTGCTTTTAGAGACAGTGACTTACCATAGGCTGTGGTTATCACTGTTCACTGATATACAAGCTGAGCGTACGAGCGTAGGTAACAGTTATCATGTCCCCACCCTAACTCTTCTGTCTTCCAGCGACGTGAGGTTCAACTCCCGTAGTCTCTCCTCGTAGCTCAGACCTCTCAGCCCTCTACTCACCTAATTGTGCTTGCGGGGTTTGAGCTGTGTCTCTTTGGTCCCGCCTCTTAACTGTCAATCAACTGATGTACAGGTTCCTGAGCCTACTGGGCTCTATCATATCTACACTTGAAACTGTGTATGGAGTCAGCCTCCACCACATCACTGCCTAATGCATTCCATTTATTAACTACTCTGACACTGAAAAAATTCTTTCTAACGTCTCCCGCCTCCCAACTGTTTCTACTACTACTACTATTTAACCCCCTCCTCCACACACCACACACACACACACACACACCTGGAAGCAGCCCGTGACAGCTGACTAACTCCCCGGTACCTATTTACTGCTTGGTAACAGGAGCATAGGGTGAAAGAAACTGCCCATCGTTTCTCGCCGGCGTCCTAGATCGAACCCGGGACCATAGGATCACGTGCCCAGCGTGCTGTCCGCTCGGCCGGCCGGCTCCCCCCCTGTGAGCTCGTGCATGTGTACTCGCCTGATCATGCTTATGTAATGTGTTGCGACATAGTCATGTAGGCTGACAGTGACACTGACACGTGACAAGTGGCGTGGCCGGAGTCTAAACTCGGGGCCCCCGAGATGATAAACAACCAGCCCTCACACTCACCAAATCATTTTAAAGTCATTGTTGTGGGGGTTTTCCCAGCAGAAATTTGTTTATTTATTTATATATTAAATAATTGATTTATTGAAGTTCAATTTATTATTATTAATTCAAAGTGGACTGTATATTTAAAAGTTATCCTACTAACTCACCTTGCCTGAAACGCTATGCGTACTAGTGGCTTTAGGTACGGTATGTACTACCTCTATCTATAAATCAATCAGAATGTTTGTAACTCTGCATCTATGTATGTACTTTTCCTAAATCAAATATTATTATTATTATTATTATACTAGATGTTTACCTGTACACAAGTTTGGGGGGGGGGGTTATGTACATAGCCATTACTCAAATAATTGATAATTGTAATAAACTATTGAGTTAATGTTCTACTGCTAAAATGGGTTAGTATAATACAGGACACAGTTTAGTTGTTAATGAAGTGTTGGGTTATCCAGCCATACACACGCACTGGTCGTTTGAGCCGTGTCGTCTCGTGTTCGAGCAAGTATAGCGTCTGTACAGGATCACTTGGGCCTAATCAGCACACTGTGTTTTCTTCAGTTCGTCACAGGTTACCTGCCGGAACTTTACACAGTAACAATTGTATGACGCTATTATAGTCACTCAAATGTGACATGTATTAATTAGGATTGTGTAATTGGTACCACCAGGCTTACTTGTGTTTTGGTGTTGCCATGCTGCATAACCGTCTGACCTATCCAAGAGTTATATGGCCATAAAAGTAAAAGACATGGGGGTTTAGTCAGATACTCAGCACTTCCCTCTGTTATAGATGAGGTCGTTGTGGCAGAATCACTGTTGGACGACTGAAATATCAGATCTTTGTGGTGTCGCGTATCCTGGAATCTCTCAGGGGAGCCTTTTATTTACCTTTCGGGGGGAACCTTTTGTTTACCCTGTTTACAAACACTGGAGACTCGCCTCAAGCCGTGCTCTGGATGCTTGATCTCCGAGCTGGCCACTCCCTCCTCCTCTGGGAGGGAGGCCTATCAGCAATATTGATTCATTATTTTTATTGTCTAGCCATATTATTGATATAAAATGTGATTGCATTATAAATAGATACAGGATTTAAACATTATAAGTAGTACTTGATAGTTCCATTGATTCTTATTAAGTGACACCTGATATTGGCAACACAGTGCCCGTTTTCCCTTCGTGCTGTAACACCCTAAAGGTGTTTTGTATTTAAAATATATATACACCAGGAGTCACAGACACGATTTCGAGAGGCATCAGGTTGGCGGCCCCTAGTAATTAAGAAACTCTCACCTCTAAGTGTTAATGACCACCAAGTGACCAAGGTCAGGTCGTGTGAAATTGACTTTGTTTTCGCTAAGCTCGTAATTGCAGGCGGCTAGCCGGTGGGTCCTTCAAACATGCCGCAAGTTTAAGGAATGACTTGGTAGAGGGCCTGGGGCTATCTACTTGTGGGCGGAGTTAGCTAGTTGGTCCCCAAATAAATACTCGAAGAGCTGTAGATTCAGGAGGAAGAGAGATAGACAGAAATAGACAGGAGAACAGCCAGCACAGCAGAACCGAGAGGCTGTCAGCTGGACGGGGCAGGACAGTCTCTGTCAACTACAGTCCCCCTCCCCCCCCTCTCTCTATCCAGCTATAGGCAGACACTTAGTGAGTTGAACATGAAAGGTGACGTAGTCGTGTTTACTAGTGTTGTGTGGCTATCAGGGGGCAGCCAGTCGTAATGGTCTCGAATTCTGGTGTAGTGACTCACTTATGGTACATTAGTGATAAACCTTCAGTTCAATTGCTTGAATTCTGATATTTATCATGCTAAATAAATATTTGATTCACTTACTTTCAATTAACTTTAATTGTGTTCCCGAGTTTGTGGAAATTTGGATATATGCCAACTAGAGGGCAGAGTACTATAAGAATCTTGCCTGGAACATGATTCCATTTAACATGCTAATAATGACCTGTTGATACTTCTTTGAGAATTATGTGATACCGACAAGTTCCATTCCTTGTCTGGTATGTAATGGTCTTGAATGAATGGTGGCAGTCTACCTTCTACTTCTACCTATCTACCATTCTACCTCCACCACTACTTCCTATTCATCTCCCTCTCTCCCACTCTCCCCTTCACCTGACCACACTCCTCCCTCCTCCCTCACTAATTACTTCATTATTCATCTCTTTCCTTTCGTTTCTCTGATTCGTTCGTGGCAGCGAATTGCTCTAGAGTTCTCTAGAGTCGCGGGTAGCTGATCAGGTTACAATTCCTTGTAGTCTTGGTATACTAGGCGACCAACACCTAGGTTACTAAGTGTTGAACTAGAGAGGCTGCAGTAGGGACTATGGGGAGGAGCTTTAGATTAGCTAACTGAGGGGTGGAATAATGAACAAGAGAGAGCCATTATCCCCCACCCTCCCGTTAGGCTAGTTAACTAGGGGTGGGATAATGGACTAGATAGAGTTATGCTCCCCACAGCCCCCGTTACAGTGCGTCTTGGAATGAAAGAATATTTTTTACGATTTTAGTTTGACTGTTTAACGATTTTAGTTTGACTGTTTAACGATTTTAGTTTGACTGTTTAACGATTTTAGTTTGACTGTTTAACGATTTTAGTTTGACTGTTTAACGATTTTAGTTTGACTGTTTATGACGCCCAAACATGTTTACTAAAATTCTAAAGTGTAATTTGGAATTTTAAAATTCCAAATTTTAAAATTGGAATTTTAAAATTCCAAATTCTATTATCTGCATTTTCAAAATGCTTTTGAATCTAAAGCATGAAATTTTGGAAGCCATATTTTCAAAATGCTCAAATCTGTGTAAGAGAAGCCTAGGACACTAAGTAGGATTCAACTGTGAATGTCTTTAGTGGTAACAAATATTTCTTTATATTTTCCAACTTCATCATGAAATCTTTATTCTTTTACATTCTCTGTGCTGCTTGGACCAACCAGTCCTCCTAATAGCACGTCGTATTTTGACGTACATGGCCACAAATCCTCGTACTGGAAAATGGCAGTGGCTCGGGAAATTGACATACTGTCCCGTTTTCTGTTGTGGGTCCTCTGGTATGTTAAGATAAAGGCACGTTAGAACGACAGTTTCTTAACGTTGGGGAAACCTTAGAAGGACGGACTGCGTGTATTAATATCACATTTTCCAGGCAACTCAATTGCTTCATTCTCAATCTCTTTGAATTAAGATTCAGATTCATTTCCCATGTTTGCATGTCTTCTTAATGAAAGCTGAACTAAATGAGAATCTGTTGCCAGAGCTAAACTTCATGTTTCCTGTAAATATGTAAATAAACTGAAAGGCTAGACGAGTGTTTTACTCCAGAATATATGAACAATTAAGGACTCGTTAGCAGTGAGTGCTCGCAGAGAGTGAGGCTTCACAACTCATATTAAACAATTAAACTGTTTTTAATCTAAAATATTCACAACTATTTATACTGGTGTTGGTAAATTGTGTAGCTTGCTCCTCTAGTATCACTCATCTAGTATTGCTCCTCTAGTATCACTCATCTAGTATTGCTCCTCTAGTATCACTCATCTAGTATTGCTCCTCTAGTATCACTCATCTAGTATCACTCATCTAGTATCACTCATCCAGTATCATTCATTTAGTATCACTCATCTAGTATCACTCATCTAGTATCACTCATCTAGTATTGCTCCTCTAGTATCACTCATCTAGTATCACTCATCTAGTATCACTCATCTAGTATGGCTCATCTAGTATTGCTCATCTAGTATCACTCATCTAGTATCACTCATCTAGTATCACTCATCTAGTATCACTAATCTAGTATCACTCATCCAGTATCATTCATTTAGTATCACTCATCTAGTATCACTCATCTAGTATCACTCATCTAGTATTGCTCCTCTAGTATCACTCATCTAGTATCACTCATCTAGTATCACTCATCTAGTATCACTCATCTAGTATCACTCATCCAGTATCATTCATTTAGTATCACTCATCTAGTATCACTCATCTAGTATCACTCATCTAGTATTGCTCCTCTAGTATCACTCATCTAGTATCACTCATCTAGTATCACTCATCTAGTATCACTCATCTAGTATCACTCATCTAGTATCACTCACCTAGTATCACAGAGTTTCTTTCCCCCTGATGCATCTGTTCATCTAGTAGTAAATAGGTACCTGGGAGTTAGACAGCTGCTACGGGCTGCTTCCTGGGGATAAGTAACAATTAAACATATGTGTAATTTTGTTGGCAAACATTTTAATCAGTTCCCACAAAAAAAAAATCAAATCACTTGGGCTGGACGGTACAGTGAGGGGTCTCGCTTCATGCGGGTCGGTGTTCAATCCCCGACCGTCCACAAGTGGTTGGGCACCATTCCTTTCCCCCCGTCCCATCCTAAATCCTTATCCTAATCCCTTCCAAGGGCTATATAGTCGTGATGGCTTGGTGCTTTCCCCTGATAATTTGCATTAGGGGGAGCCTGAGCCCTAATGCCATTCCCTTGTTTACCTAAATACAGAACCGCATCTATAATAGTGGTTTTAGGCAGCTATTGTAGATTATAGGTTAAAGAATCCATGATAGATTCTATCCATATTAGAATCATCCTGTTTTTATCCATCTCTTTCCTTTCCGCTGTTGCTCGGCTGGTCAGCGGAAAGGAACAGTCGTTCATTGCGATTGTTAGGTATGGTAATTAAGGTAAGGTAATTAAGGTAAATTGTTTGGTAGGGTGAGGTAATTAAGGTTAAGATACAAAGGAATTTGGTGAGGTAATTAAGTAGTCTTTCTCGGCATTTTTTTGTCATTTTCACTTTTGTCGTGTTTTTCAGTTGTGTGTATACTCACCTAGTTGTACTTGCGGGGGTTGAGCTCTGGCTCTTTGGTCCCGCCTCTCAACTGTCAATCAACAGGTGTACAGGTTCCTGAGCCTACTGGGCTCTATCATATCTACACTTGAAACTGTGTATGGAGTCAGCCTCCACCACATCACTGCCTAATGCATTCCATCTGTTAACTACTCTGACAATGAAAAAGTTCTTTCTAACATCCCTGTGGCTCATTTGGGTACTCAGTTTCCACCTGTGTCCCCTTGTTCGCGTACCACCAGTGTTGAATAGTTTATGCTTGTCTACCCCTGTCAATTCCCCAGAGGATTTTGTAGGTAGTGATCATGTCTCCCCTTACTCTTCTGTCTTCCAGTGTCATAAGGTGCATTTCCCGCAGCCTTTCCTCGTAACTCATGCTTCTTAGTTCTGGGACTAGTCTAGTGGCATACCTCTAAACTTTTTCCAGCTTCGTCTTGTGCTTGACAAGGTACGGGCTCCATGCTGGGGCCGCATACTCCGGGATTGGTCTTACATATGTGGTGTACAAGATTCTAAACGATTCCTTACACAGGTTCCTGAACGCTGCTCTGATGTTAGCCAGCCTCGCATATGCCGCAGACATAATTCTCTTTATGTGGACTTCAGGAGACAGGTTTGGTGTTATATCAATTCCTAGATCTTTCTCTCTTTCCTTTTCATTAAGTACTTCATCTCCTATTCTGTATCTTGTGTCTGGCCTCCTGTTTCCACTGCCTAGTTTCATTACTTTGCATTTACTCGGGTTAAACTTTAGCAGCCATTTGTTGGACCATTCACTCTGTTTGTAGCCTCCTACTATCATCCTCAGTTTCAATCCTCCTCATAATTTTTGCATCATCGGCAAACATTGAGAGAAACGATTCTATACCCTCTGGGAGATCATTTACATATATCAGAAAAAGTATTGGTGCAAAGACTGACCCCTGCGGGACTCCACTTGTGACGTCACGCCAATCTGAGACCTCACCCCTCACACTGACTCGTTGTCTCCTGTTGCTTAGGTACTCCTTTATCCAATGAAGTACCTTCCCTTTCACTCCAGCCTGCATCTCCAGCTTTTTCACTAGCTTCTTGTGTGGTACTGTATCAAAGGCTTTTTGACAATCCAAAAATATGCAGTCTGCCCACCCCTCTCTTTCTTGCCTGAATTTTGTTGCCTGGTCGTAGAATTCAATTAGCCCTGTGAGGCAGGACTTGCCATCCC